>JAOEHI010052425.1:0-16756 GCA_025447815.1 Percopsis transmontana | reverse complement strand
AATTATTTACTGTTTGAAGATTGAATAACTTGAAGTGTGAATGATAACTTTGATTATTGTAATTACTAACTGTTTTATGGAGAAAATGATAAATATTTGAGTTATGTTGTGCAAATGCAAAAGTGAAGTAATCTTGTTACATGATGCTGTCCTTATTCTAGAGAATGTTATCTGCTTGCAAAAACTGGTGGTTAACCAGTTGTCAACTGTTGACAAATGTACTAATTGTAAGTCGCTTTGGATAAAAGCGTCTGCCAAATGCTGTAAATGTAAAAGTAAATGTTATATCCTGCAGGAATGTATGTGCGCCTAAAGAGATGTATGTCAATATAATATACATGACATAGGAAGTATAAAAATCTTTACATTGCTCTCTTAAGTGCCAAAATCAAAGAGTAAAAGGTAACAAAAGATTAAATTACAGTCCTCTCCTTGTGAATGCTAAAAACCTCAACTCTGTAAAAACTCCAAACAAATACCACTTGATCCCTTCCGATTTAGGCTTAGCTGTGAAATAAATTTTTGTACCCCGCAGAGAAAACCACTAAGCCCACACCAGGTACTAAATATTTAAAACGAAGTACCTTTTAGAGTAAAATCCTGTCATCGTGTAATACAAGACAATTCTGCAAATTAGATATGACAATTGGCCTCAGAGACACCTGATACTAAAATTTTTCTCAGAACACAGTTGTGAAGTTTTGGACATTAGAGGTTAAGGCTTTTAAGATATCGCAAATCGTAGCATTTCAAAATGTAGGCATTTCTCAGTTAAAAAATAAACAGAACCAGCCACGGAAAGTCTAATGGAAAATATGTCGAAACTAAAGGGACTTATTTCTCAGAATGGACTGCAAATAGAGTGAAAACTCAGAAATGTGACTTCTCATCTCATCTCTGAAGCCAGTGATTGCTTGGAACTCTCCGGATTATCCAATAGTTTTTCTACATCTGAGAACTAACTGTCTGCTATAGTTTGAGGCCTGCCAATATTAACCCCATCTAAAAGAAAATGTCTCCAAGTCTTCCAACAAGGACAAATCGTAGTGCAGTGACGTGACTATGACAAAGGAGACATTTAAGATGAAAGAAATTTAGAATACGAATAAGAATAATGAGAGGAATCTTTTACATAACAGAATCAGCATGATTGAAGTGCCTTGAAAGACTACATTGGCTCCACAAAAATGGTTCAAACCATTTGATAATCAGGATTTTGTTATCAATTTCTTTGTGTTAGACTTGTATTCCTTCTCTGGGAATTGTTATACTGTATGTAAAGAAAAATCATTTAATCAATTGATTAACAATATATAATGAAGGCACAAGTTTTCAATATCGAACAGCTGATAGTGGTCATAAAAAGAGTTCTCATTTTTAAATCTTTTGTAGAATTTGTAGAACTTTTTTTTTTTTCAGCCTTTGCAGTTATTGATTCAGAAATGATTGGTGAAAAAATATGGTGCAATTCATGGTTGGCTGACTACTCAGCATTATTTGAAGGCAGCGGTTTAGTGAGCACGTAGGATGCTGACTTTAGACAGGCTTCCAAAGTGACAAGTGTTCAAGCTGTGCGATGCAATCTCTGTGAAAGCAAACCACTGTGGGATATTTTAACTTACTCTATGTTCATAGCAAACACTCATGAAACTATCAAACCAGTTTTCGCACACAGAGCTGACCGTAAACAGGCTAGAGGCCGTGTGTGGCAAACTGTGGTAAAACCCCCAATTAAGACGCATATTCTGAATGCGCTGTATAGATGTCCAAAGTATGCTCCTAAAACCCAATTAATATCGGCATATCCTACATGTTTTAATCAGAAAACTACATTCGGAATAAGGCCTAATTCCGAATGTCCAAACGGAATATGCTGTTTACATAAACTGTATCAAATTCGGACTATTGTCAAATTCAGAACAATAGTGGAATATTAGTGTGCATGTAAACATAGTCATTGTTGCAGTAGATGTCGTACCCAATACCGGCTTTCCCTACAGGCAGACTAGGGCCTCACACATTCTACTATAGTAGGCCTAGTAAATTTACTATACATTGAGTGTTAATGTTATGTTCTTATTAGGTAGGCTTAGGCTTAGGCTAAAACAAAACAATGTACCATATTGCTGAAGCTGACAATTAGGTTAAAATGAAAAATGTGCCTTCTACAAATTAGAACCATCCCTGGTCATACCTGTAGTTGTGTTTCTCACTGCCGATGTGAAAGCGGTCATAAAGGGAGAAGGCCTGGTGTCCGTCCCAGTCGGTCAGCTCTACGCGGAGAGCATACTGCCTCTGGCTGGTCAACAAGTAGACATATTCGTTCCCCAACCAGTGCTCTGCAGACACAGTGCCAAAGCCCTGTAACAGAGACAAGAAAACTTAAGGCCTGAACACAGCTCTCAAATACCAACAAGAATCCCTTTTGTTAAACGGGATAAAAATATCATTCCCCTTTGTCGCTGCTCATTTCCCGGAAAGATGTCTGGACTAAAGGACTACTAGAGGATTTTGGATGGTAGGATGGGAGAATTTCCATTGAATTCTTGTGTCAGCTAAGATATTTATCTGTTAAATGATTTTATTTTATTTTTTTATTGTTATACGATATTAAAATATTTCTGTTTATTTTTGATTATTCACCAGCAGGAAGATTTCCAAAACTTTTTGGGATGTTTCTTTTTTTCTTTTTTACATTTTGCTTACATGCCATTTCTTGCACTTTTCACCAGTTCAGACTTCAGCATAATAAAAAAAAGCCAAGTGCTATCTATTATAAAATACATATTTTATACATATTTATTCTACATATTTTATGTAGTGCAATGGCCTTGATTTTGCAGGTGAAAAGCCATACAAAAAAGCATATCTAAAAAAAATACAAATAAATTGGTACAACCTGAAATAGGGACACATACCTTTTCCGTCCTTCCTTGCCTAAATCACAATCTCATTATTACCAAAAAAATGTATTGTAAACCAGAGACTTCATATATGCGCACGCACACAATACATAGAAATCATTTAAACAACTTCAAAGTTTAAATTTTGATCTGAGTAGCTCTTTGTCATGGACAAAGTGATCTTGACAGCAATGGGAGAAATGGCCTTCAGTGGTCAGCGTCATAAAACCACAACAACAGTGTAGGCCTGACAGGATAGTTCGGAACCACCCATTAATGACTGACGAGTTGGGAAGGGGGTGCTTCGTGTGCGAAGTCCGGGAGAGTGAGAAAGAGAGTTTGGCAGTGTGTCACAATTAAATATGGGGCATTCCTGGTTGAAGAATGAAAGAGAGAAAGTGACTGCCCAGTATTGGCCCCACCGCTCTCAAACTTATCTCCCTCCTGACTGGTCTTGCAGCTCAGTTCGACACCCCCCACCCCCACCCCCATCCCCACCCCAACCCGGGAACCCTGGCTGCAGCGTGGGGACCTGGATGCGGCCTCTGTGAACAAAACTCCCCCCCTCCATTTTGTAGTGTTCCGGAACGCCGTGTTCCCCCACGCGCAAAAAGCCCCTGATATTCATCTCTCAACTCCCTGCGAGATGAGGAGATGGTTAGTCACATTGTTGGATGGGAGCACTCGCTCAGAGAGAGAGTGAGAGAAAAAAAACCCACAGTGAATGGTAAACATCTTTAGGTGTAGAACATTTGTATTGGCCAGTGCAGACAAAGATAAATATGGATTTATGGGGTGGGTTTCGATATCAGTGGTGATTTCAACACATATGGCATCCATAGGGGAGGGTTTGTAAATATACAGTGGTATACTCTCCTGTGGTGCACATCCAGCTCTGGTAATGCAATTATAAACATTGTAGCCTACGACCATATGAACACATAATATATATAATATAATATCTAGAGTAGTAAATTAACTCTGCCAAATATGCTCCGTCCTCCCAGTTTTGACTGAAAGATTTACAAAGCCTTTAGGTGTAATAAATCTGTGAGCATTAGTATGGGGAGACCAATATTAGCTGAATTAATCGCGCAATAAAACACTTTTGAGAACCTCCAATCTTTTCAAGGAGAGGGGTTTAAGACCAATAATGCTGGGATGTTATATTAGCATTGTGTCTCCGCCAAAGTCCTTGACGTCCAAAATATTCCAATATACACACTCAATTTGTCCACCTGTCTGAAACTGGACGCTAGTCATCCCTAGTTTTAAGTGGGGTTTACACTCTTTCTCCATTCTTCATTGTTTTGCCTTTTTTCCCACTTTGGCTGTTCTTCTTTACCCTCCTACAAGGTCTTTCCTCAAAGGTCAAATCTGTTTACCCATTGCTGTCAGTCCCCCCTCAAGCCCTTGATGTTTAACCTTTTTTTTCAAAAAGTAGACCAATCAGGTCCAGAAATTTCCAACCTAGTATTTGCAAGCTACGCTGAGTAAAACTCCCCATTTAATTACTATTACTTAATATTACTATTCATTTGCTATAGGTGAAGGTAAGATTAACATGAGATTTCACACTAGAAATTCTGGTTTATTCCTTTAATGCTGGCTCATAGACACAGGGTTTTCTCATTAATTTATCACTATCATTACTAAGCTATAATGACACAAAAAAATGGCCGCAAAAGAAATATGGCAGACTGCCATCCCATTGACGGCCTCAGTATTTCCCTTTTTGTGTAACTTGTCATTTTTGGCTTGTGCGCCATGGTTCTTTTGACATCCTTCTCAATGGGCTGGTAAGTCATGCTTCAGAGACAGAGGACGGAGCAGGGGATTGGAAAAACTATAGACTGAAATCAGAAGCAGATCCCAGGGGCTACAGTGTACGTGTAACAAAAATACATTGACTCGAAAATTGCACACGGATTGCCTGCTCAATAATCAGAATGCTTGTCAAGCAGCAACTATTATACAAGAGCTGGGGTACACTGTGTTAGCAACCCATACCCCCTAAATGTTAACACAGAGACAATCTTTCCCTTGATAACAAACAGATGATGTTCTCCCTGACACCTGGCACGGCGCTGGAAGACTAAACAAATGTGTTGTTTTCGGGTTTGGATGGTGATTTCCTGCTGGAAAACGGGAGGACTAACACTATGTCACTGTGGCCCTCAGTGAGGCCCAGCATCGATCTCAGATGCCCCACGTCGCTCTATTAATAGAACACAGAGGGGAATACGTCCAATACGGCAAGCCACATATTTTCGAAAGGTCTTTGCTATTGCCGGGGGAGGGAAGGACATCTGGTTAAACTGTTCCAAGATCTCTTTTCAACACTCTGACTATAGGCCAGAAAATGCAGCCTGTTACAATCCAACAGCGGACAGCGTGTTTTGCTCATACGCACGGTGTCATCATTCATGTTTTAAGTGTTCTTCCACTGTTCCTCTGTGTCCTGTCTTGCTGTTTTCACGTATAATACATCATCGCCATTATCTAGTGTTTAATGAATATGAATTTGTATTTGTGTATTTGTGTGTATTTGTGTAAAGAAGTTGGTGTATTTTTCTACTCTTACCATTTTGTACTCCTTCCATGTTCTCTGAAAGTCTACACTGCCGTCATCTCGGCGCTGGATGACCGTCCACCCACCACCAGCCGTTTCCATGTTACAGTACACCTACGGTACAATAAGAACACACACAAAGACACACTGAAGTCACACTGAAGATCAATGTTTCTCAAACATTTTAACCCAAGACCCCTAAAGAAGCCCCAACATTCATAGCTCATGACCACTCATAGTCTATGAGGTAACCATTGTAGTCCCTGTAAGATGATATCTTCTAATGTATGAATAAGTTAAAAAACATTTCTTTACACTAGAGCAAACCCATCAATGCACTGCATTCATCATCATCCAGCTCATTCCCAGCTGCATTAACGAGCAACAAAACGAATTTCTGTAATCATCCCGTTCCAAGGCACTCCTTTTTGAAGCCTCTCCCATGAATCATGGTTGGGAATGTCAAGTATCTTCTTCTCAAATGTAATCAATGTCTCCTTATCCCTCACCAGCTCCCCGGAGATGTTCCTCATCAGCAAGTTTTGTTTGGGGGGATCAAAGAGGAGGATTCGCGGCTGGGCACATACCATCGGACACCTGGGTGTAATGTGGCCCTTAACCCTGACCCTCGCCGCGTGTAAGCTGATAACACTATGCTATCGGACGTTCTGCTCTTTGTTTTGGGGAGGAGGAGGGCTTTCACCTCAGTCAGCCCACACAGCTGCACACACAGGATACCCTGCGTATAATTAAGGACGCACCTTTGACAGAACCGTGTTTCACAAAACCAGAACACAAACACACATATACACACAACCCACCATTCCTTTTCAACCTCTGCTGCCATCAGACGTAAGTCTGGCAGCCCCCTGTTGTGGTGAAAGACATATACAAACAGAGATGCAAGCGTGCGCACACACACAAACCTCCAACCTGAAAAGCCTTCACTTCAGTTACTTCAAAGTCAGTATCTTGTGGAGCTAATATTCACGCACCCTTTTTGCCAACCTCCGACCATTAGCTTCAGTTCTGGTATCCCCCTGCTGAGGAAGGGAACACCTGTTTGACCCACTCTTCTAAACTTTTGGCCTCACCAGGTTGCCAAATAGATTTTCAGCTCAAGATTAGTCTTGACTGCTGTGGCTCAGTGAGATTCTAGCTTTGCTGGAGAGAGCTGAATCAGGAAAAAAACAGGCAAAATCGCCTCACCAACAGCCATCATAGAGGTGCTTTGATGTGATGAAAATGGTATCTATGCGCTGCCCACCTTTTTGGTCTCTTGGGGGTTGATGTGGATGGTGTAGACTCCATTCTTATGGAAGCCAGCTTGGTAGAGATCGGCACAGTCGCGGAACTTCTTTTCTTCATCTATCCTCTTTGTGCTGTTTGGCACCACTATACAAGAAATACAAGAAATTATGGACATAGTCTTTCATTGGCAATGGGGTATAATGCAAATTTCATAAAACTGATGCTTTATTAAAGGCTTAAATATAGCCTTAAAATCTCCAGTTTAACTATGGTATACCATTTATGGTAAGTGAGTAGTAAGTAATTGCTTTCAAACGGCGTTCCGACAGCATGTGGGTAAAGGGGGGCACACTACTATTGCTAAATCAGGTGGTGGTAAAAGTGTTGCTACGTATGAACCACTTGACACACCCGGCCACACACAACTGTACATGCAGAAGCTTTCATGGATGTGTATACATGAAAGTATACTATCATACATACAACAATTATGGTATTTCCTCAATCAGTAATCGAAACTGAAAAGGATGTTTATTCATATAAAAAATTTAGAGATTGTTGCTTTAAATGTAGTAATATACAGTAGATACGTACAGTAGTGTATGCCATATCCTGGCGTCAGGTAGATTTCGGACCAGGAAGCGCTAATTGTCGCAATACTAGGATAGATTTTTGAATTGTATGAAATGTAGGCTTTGGGCTCTACACTGAAAGGACACCAAAGCCAAATAAAAAGTGGCAAACATTATGCGATTTAAAATTATGAAAATAACGGGTTGAAGGGTTGAAGCTCGGTATAGACATCAATAGTCAGTTCTGACTCAAGGAGGTCAAATCAAGTGAGTAATTAGGTCTTGTGTGAAGTTTGAATTTTTCTGTCACAGGTCCCTTTACTGTGTAAGTTTTATGGGAAATGTAAATGTAAATTTTGAGAAATGTGAATGTGGAAATCACAACCTTCACATCGCACAAAATATGGTCAAAACCCCCTAGCAGGTCCGTTTATCATCAGATATCGACATCTCAGAAATGGGAGGAAACTAAGGCAGAAGCCGTATAGACAGGTCTCACTGTGGATATCTCATAACCCGCCAGATAACATCTGAGGGGGACTAACTTATTAATAAGAGAAAAGCAGTTAATCAGTTGGCTGATCTCTCTCTTTTTGATTTTGACAGGCCTCCTCAAAGCCACAGCTGTGCTCATTTCCATCTGCTGATAATTATGGCAGCAATATTTTGAAACCAAGCAAAGGGCTGAGGACAAAATACTACAAGCTCTAAATTTCAAGTTCCTGTTATAACAAGTGGTTTATATTTACCTACCAAGCCCTTGTTATATAGATGGAAATTCCTTCCGAATTTTTTTCTCGCAAATGAGGGGCTCATCTCAGCTTTCGCACCGTTGTTTTTACTGTTGGGATTGCCGACCCGGCGAAGATGTCACGGGCGAAATTGAAATGTGTCAGTGATCCTTAGCTGCTGCTTTGATCCCCTGCCTCCTAAACTTGGCCCTCCACTTTGGAAGCAGGCCGTCTATTTAAGCTAGTACGACCATCAGCCGTTTTAACAAAGTAAAGAGTGTCGGCAACAAGAATCTCCCGCTGTGATAGGTTGACAGAGCAGACCCTTGCACTGCAGACTCTAACACAACAAAGGACGCCATGTCAGGCGGTAATTTACCCCTAGCTGTGAGACGAAGAGTCAAGTTATAGAGGCCGTTAAGATCAGTGTCAAAGGGGAACTTTCTGGCACTCGATCTACAACTTTGTGGACGTTTTTTTCCCCACCACAGCCAATGCGATCTCACTGGGAAGAAGAAGACTATCTGACAAGTGATGCGAAAGGAGTGTCTCTCTCGAACAGCATGCTGCCTTTCTCTGCAAATATTATTTATGCCCCAGTATTTATTTACAGATAAATATTTTGTGGTTCAGTGGGGACTCGTATCCAGTTCATGTGAAAGGACAAGCAGGGCTGGGGTGTTTGCATAAATCAGTACCCTTGCCAAATGATGCCAAAAGTACTAGGTCCAAAGAGACAGAGATACAGTATGGAGATGGAAATGGACTGTCGTGAACCTCACTGCTCCCATGTGACTATAATCAGTCACTAAACACTACTGAGGCATAACATGATTTCTTATAGAGCCCAATGATCTGGTGTGGTCTGGTGATATCTGCAATAAGAAATAGTAGTAATAGTTATAGATTAGTTTGAATGTAAATATGTTTAATGGCTCAGAGGGGTACCCACCTAGAGGTCTTTGAGCAAGCTGGCAATAATATACACTGCAGAAACACATGAAGGTGCCACACGATTCTTTGGGTGTATTGAGATCATTAGGTCTCTTTTAATAGAGGCAGTCTGGTCGTTTCCTGTGTGCTGCATGTGTCAAACACCGCTTAAATGCCAATTTGAGGCTCCCATGAAACCCCGACCCCACTCTGTTTAGATTATATTAGTATCCCCTGCTGTAAAAATGATGGATGGAATTTATTTTGTGGGCTAATAGAAGACTGTAAAGAAAATCATATTTAGCAGCCAGAAGTTTTTAAAGACTGTTCCAAAGCTGAGGTCAATTACCGTTAATAACAGTGCGTGGCTCATTGCACACTAATAAGGTTTAGGTAATGATTACAGCCTAAACAAGAGCAATATTGTGGCATCTGGCCACATTCAGGATGACTTGCAGTGGTGGAAGATATTATAAACCTTAATTACAGGAAAAAACCCTCCTGGGACAACATGTAAAACCGTGTTTATACATATTTACTATTTAAAACCCTTTTCTAAGGATATATCTTCCATGCATAAACCATCGCTGCTGGTTTGAGGTTCTGCTTTAAAGGAACTGCTCAAGGTCAGTTTTCAAAACAGAGTCTAAATTGCCCAGACGCCACACAATGGCATGAAATGCTACCCCTCTATTCAAATAAAAACCCTAATTTATTTCTTGAATAAACAAACAGCCTCGTCAGAATAGCCATAAAGTAATAGTCTGGTCCTTTATTTGAAAATGGTAGTGGGAATGGGCGACAGCACAACAGATGATCGGGGGGACCTACCTACTCCTTCACCTCTTTTTGGACAGGGTGTCCCCCAGGAGCTATTACAGTTTGACTTATTCAGGCTGGGGTGAAGAAAGGGGTGACTTTTGACCTGCACACCCGGCTCAGACCTAGGCACCCCCGCAGAGTAGGAAGAGACCAACCGCAGAAAATGTGACACGTTTCATGTCAATCTCCTCTTGTTAAAGACACACACCAATCATGGCTAGAACTGCCCTATTCTGCTGACCTACTGAAACTAGAAGTGACAGGGAGATAAGGTGATAAACTGAATAGTAGGTTAAAGCCATAACACCGTGTCCTAACTGAATGCGATAGGAGCGAGAATGTTTTCTATTGGAATGTTTTGAGCTGAACTTTAGTCAGACGCTCTGTTTCTATTTATTCCTGTTGAAAAGGTGACAACGCTCATTCAATTATTTTAACTGAGTGGCAGCTGGCTGGAGGGAGATCGGATGGTTAGAGTTCATCAAGGTAAATGACATTGCTAATAACCTTGGCTATATTGTATGTCATTTCCAGTAAAGAATCAGCTAAATATCATAATATAAAATGTGTATTTTCTGTTTAAAACGTACAAACATAGGAGGATAACAAGTACTAACCCATATTTTTGTGGTTACGTCTTCAGTCTGATCTTGAGCGAACAGCTAATAGGTACGTGGTTTGTTTAAATGACGTAAGAGAATTATATATTTAACAGATTCAGTTTGGACAGATAGAGTCTGATGTGAAGCGATAGATGCTCCCTTGCTGTCGCATTCAGTTAGCACATGGTGTAAGCCATGAAATAAACCCATGACCCTATAAATTATAGGATCTACATATAGCAAGTTGAAAATATAGCAAAGTGGCAAATGAGGAAACTAGTTAAGTAACTCAAGCAATGACATTTAAAGATTACATATTATTACATAACATATTAGTAATACATTCATACAATATTCAATAACTCTTATTAAGCTTAAGCATTACCTGCTTTGAAACAGTCAGTCAAGCTACAGGCTGAGGATTTTATTCTCTGTTAAATACTACCTACTGTTACTGGTTAGTTAATTACTACATGATACATTCATTTAATTTAATTAGTAATTTAATTTAATACAATTTACTGTAATATTCAGGAAGAAAATACAAAGTAATTAACAGCCTGTAACTTAAAGTGTTGACACTTTTGTAAGAATAATAGTAGTCATCTATTTAGGCCTTTAAATAGACAATGAAGACGTTGAAATTCCAGTTTTCTCCTGGAGCTATTAATAGGACAAATTGTTTAACACACATTTTTTTCATGTTTGAAACAACAATTTTTATCCAACACTCTTTATATAAACAAATGTTAGTTTAGTGGTAAAGTGGTACTTTGAACTGAATGGAAAGGGGGTACAGAAGCCCAAAAAGTTTGAGAACCATTGATTTAAAGCATTACTCATTAAAGCATTAAAGTAGTAATAGTATTTAGAGTTTACCCCACCTAGGTACTGTATTAACACCATGGACAGCAACGGACCACAAGTGCTTATCTAAGTTCAGCCTATCCTCTCTGGTGGACCAACCACTGCTTCTCTACATATTGCATGTAAACTGATGTCCCACCTAGACACCTGATTATAAAAACTAGAAGAACTCCAATGGAAAGGCTTTTAGAAATGGATAATAGGCTAAAGTGTTTTTGTATTACCTCAAACCGCGATGACTAGAAGCAAAACCGACATTTATTTGCATGAAAATGTTACATAAGATTATTACTTTAACTTGATGAGATAGATATGACATCTGCTTGCCAAGATTAACACTACAGGTACAGTATTAAACATACACTCATCAATTCCATCTGCTCTGAAGGCTAAAATAGACTACTAGTGACTTTTTATCGCATGGAACATTAAAATTATGGAAGGAGAGAGCATGATAAATACAAAGCATGTGTTAATCATGAATAGCAGATATCCCCTCTATCTTGTGTACGTTCATGGCCTTTTCGTTTCCTGTCTGACGGGGAACCACAGTAAGCGATGTGGGGTCTAGAGGCATCACAGTAGGAAGCCTGCGATTAGAAACTGGGTTGTTTCTCCAAAACTTGCACATAATCAATCCCCAAGACATTCATGGGAAGTCTCCTATGACCAATGGGAGTTAAGGGCAATGTTGGGATCAAGTGGGTTTGTGGTGTTAGGTGGTTTAAACTGTCAAAGTGGGGGTAATGAGTTCATTGCATCGGACTAATCTAGAGGGTAGCATTGCTGCCTGGGTCAAATGTTGGACTGAAAGGGAAATCCCTAGTCTCTTATTACCCTACTGGGGAGACACAGAGGAATATAAAGTCCATTACTCAGAAGTGGTGGCTGTTTGACTTTTCATTCATGCAGCAAGTACAGACTTTATAGGGTAAGGCGTGATAATCTATTACCATAAAGAGAGCACCATACTACGTTATGAGCGGAACCCATGCCTCTCAAGAAGAAGAGCACAATGCTAAGTTACAATAAGAACCATGCTTTTTCAATAGATGAAGGCACTCCAGAGCCTACCTGTATAACTAAGTTTGGTGTAAGTTTTATAGAACTTCAACCGTTATAGTACTGTAAGGATGGTAAAAGGATTTTGCTGTCATATTTTATATGATTTAGAGAGTGGTGCAAAAAGTCAACGTGGCTAAATGTTCTTCTTTTTAGCCATTTTGCTTGTAAAACGATATAGAACCCCTGGATGCTGAAAACACTGCGGTTTTCTTTAAGATACCAGTGTTTTGAGTCCAGGTACACTATCTCTCTAAAGCTGCAATCTGGCTCTTACCTGTTTTGTTAATTTTGGTGACATCTACAGTAAATAAGTGATAAGTGATGACTTTAAAACTACACAATGTATTGACAATACATGAACCAACCAACCTCTCTAGACTAAAGTAACCACAGTCGTTTGAGGCAAAGCACATCACTACTTTTACACCACTGATTCTAAACGTTGCACCGTATTATAGAAAAAATTAAAAAATGCAAATGAATGGACTGAATCATTATTGTATTATCTCAATCAGTCATAAATAGCATTGTATTTATGTGAAAAAGATTGTAGCCTTAAAACCAAGATGGAGAACAAATCACGGTGTCCTGCAGTCAACCCACCTCCGTCCTTGGAGCAGAGATTTAGCAGGTTATGGACTGTATCCATCATCTCCTGCTGTTGTTTCTGGAGAGCGGTGCTGTTCCCTGTGGCTCGGCTCAGCTGGGCTTCCAGTTCCCGGATCACCCCGCTCTGTCGTCCCACCAAAGTCTGTAGGCTCCCCTTCTCCTCCCTCAGTGTCTCCAGCTCATCTTGGTGACGCAGCTCCATCTCTGACATCTTCTGCTCCAGGAGGCTGAGGAGAGGAGGCGAGGTCAGGGAATGCTGCGATTGTGTAACACTTATTATTCCTCCAGGCGTCTGACTCCGCTGGATTTCTCGACTGAGGTCACAGACCCTTTGCGGGATTCAACTGGATAAAATATTGTTTTGTATTCTCTTGTAATAATCACAGTCGTGACTGTGTTAATTACGTAACAAGATCTGTATTTACCCTCATATCCATGACAAATGGAGGGAATGAAATAATATTTTCTTACCTCTAACTGCACTCTACTTTGTCGTAGGAAAAAGTGCAAAGGTTTCCTCGTGGGTGATACCAATAAGAGGTCCTACACCAATATGAGTACCAAAATGTATAGTACTGAAAATCAATTGTTTTCAGCATCAGTTGCTATGTTTTCCACACTCAAAATAAACATTAAAGCTTAATCACTAACTTTGCAAACTCATCTTCAATCATAACTAAGCCTTCATAGTCTCCATACAAGTATCTCAAGTTTAGCAACATTGCCCAGAGCAATCTATCTCTATTGGACTTAAGAATGACTCAAAAGTAAGAACCACCAGAGACTGCTTTTTGTTTGCCTTTTAAATGATTTGCAAGAGGTCTTTGTGGAAGTAATGATCTGCATGAAAAAATGGGACCAAGCCCTTTCGAACACAACATCATCTGGGACACTTCCATTCGACCAAGGAACAACATTAACAGACATGTGAATCTATCCAAAATCCTTATTATAGCTGCTTGTTTTGCAATAGCTTTAATGACCCAACAGGGAAATCAAGTCCTCATGTGCTCAAGGCTGGTTTTGATGACAAAGAATAAGATGTCCTTCAGATTTCAGATTTTTATACAACTGTTTTGGAAGTCCATGAGAGCTAGCTAAATTGTAACTCTATCTACCGATAGTAGCTGATGTTAAAAAGGGGCACAGCTAACTGTCTCAAACTTGAATAGAAATGTACATAATTTACAAAAATAATAATAATAAATATATAACTGTAATTAAATGTAAAAACTTTTTTGATGTTCAAGATTTTTTATATATTTTTTTAGTTTTAGTTTTATGTTCATTTTTGGGGTCGTGGCTCAAAAGTCTGTGAACCACTGTTGTACAGAACAACATGTGTTTTTGTTTATTAGTATTTCCTTTGGTCAATCTTCATCATCCAATTTTGCAGTGTTGATGGTAGCTAGTGCTACTTTGTTTGGTTGCGGTGTTGTGTGTTTACCCGTTCTTATCATGTAGCTTGCTAATCTCATTCGTCTGGACCAGAAGCTGCTTCTCCAACTTGTTGGTGGACAGAGAATTTTCCAGAAGCTGGATTTCAAGCCTGGATGTCTGATTTAGAACCTGTAACCAAAAAATAATTGTTCTAGGTTATACATTATAGGCTACATCTAGGAATACATTGATAATATAGATATTGAGACACTTTCTACAGACCATGTGAGGTGGTACCTGTGTCTCGACATCAGTTAGTTTGCGGGTCTGTTCAGCTGTCTGAGAGAGTAGGTTGGTGCCCATTTCCAGCATTGCCGCTGTGTGGTTGTGGACGGCACTCTGCTGTAGCTGAGCCATCTCTGCCTTCATACTCTCTTTGATGTAGTTCTCAATCTGTCCCAAAGAAAAAATAAAAGACAAGGAAATATGCTTTAAAAAGAATTGACAAACATTAGAGATGTTTATGTCCATTACACTAAAAACATGTTGTTTGTAGCTCAAGTCTCCCGTAGTCCAACAACGTCTAAAATAGCATAAAACATACATATAAACACCATTTACAACATGAAACAATGTGTGCACATTTTATCAATGTACAAATGCAAATTTCATGTGTGGTCCCACTGATGTAAATAAGAAATGTTTTTCTAAACTCTAAGGAGTTACTATTATAGGGTGAAGCATGGACTGGATTCATCAGACTTCATCGAATATATATCGGAGTTAATTCCATAAATATCATACTTTGTTGTGTATAGGGTTGGGTACCGTTCACATTTGAACCGATACCGGTGCCAGTATTTGGAATTCGGTTTCAGTACTTAACGGTACCTTTTTTCGGTACTTTAACAACAATCTAATTTCAGTTGTAAAAATTAAGTCAAAACTTGCAGTGAGTGTTGTCTGTGAGATTACAATAGTGCCAAAACTCTGTACACTTGTGTTTTGAATGTTCTTGTAAATTGAGGTTCGTGCTTGCAAGCGAAGATTCGCAAATGTGTAATTAAATTTTGCAAGCTTGTATCATGATGTGTGAGATAATAGAAATGGTCGCAAATGTTTAAAAAAAATGTTGCAACTATAGTGAATTTTACATGCCATAAAAGCTTGCAAAATTTAATTACAAATTTGCGAATCGGGATTTACAACCTCGAACCTCGACATTCAAAACACAAGTTGTGGCACTGTTGTAATCCCATTATATTCTGCGTCAAGTTTTGAAAAGTCTAACCACCGCTTTCGGCTCGCCATTGTTCTGTGTTGAAAATTGAACAAGCTGCAGGGGTGACATAATCTCTCTCTCTCTCACCCACATATAAGATCACAGGTACCGAAATCAAGAGGTCATTCCATATATATATCAGGGTTCATTCAATAATTCCTGCTTGGCTTGCCATAGGATATATACGCTGCTCAAAAAAATAAAGGGACCACGTAATCATCACAATATAACACCAAGTCAATTAAACTTCAGGGATCTCAATCTGTCCAGTTAGGAAGCATAAGCGATTGTGAATCAATGTCACCTGTTTTGGTGCCAATGAAAGTGACAACAGGTGCACTGGAGAGGCAACAGCAAGACAAACTATAAAAGGGAATAGTTTTGCTGGTGGTGGCAACAGACAATTGCTCTCTCCTTATCCTTCCTGACTGATACTTCTCTAGTTTTGCGTTTTGCTAGTGTCTGTCACTACTGGTAGCATGAGGCGGTAACTGCAGCCCATCCAGGTTGCACAGGCAGTCCAGGTCATCCAGGAGGACACATCCATACATCTGTTCTTTAGTGGGACCTGTGCTCACAGCCCAGCACCGTGCAGCTCGATTGACATTCGTTAGAGAACACCAGAATTGGCAGGTCCACCATTGCCGCCTCGTTCTCTTCACAGATGAGAGCACTGAACACGTGACAGACGTGAAAGAGTCTGGAGACGCCGTGGTGAACATTATGCTGCCTGTAACATCATCCAGCATGACCGATTTGGCTGTGTGTCAGTGATGGTCTGGGGAGGCATATCCTTGGAGGGTCGCACAGACCTCAATGTGCTAGCCAACAGTACCCTGAATCCTCAGACCCATCGCCAGACCTTACGCTGGTGCAGTGGGCCCTGGGTTCCTCCTGGTGCAGGACAATGTCCAGCCTCATGTGGCCAGAGTATGTAGGCAGTTCCTGGATGATGAAGGCATTGATGCCATTGACTGGTCCTCATGTTCCCTAGACCTGAATAAAAACCTGTATCGGTGCATCCGCCTCTGTCAAGTAGTGCCACACACTGTCCAGGAGCTCACTGATGCCCTGATCCAGATCTGGGAGGACGGTGGGGATCCGGCTGTGGGAAGACCTGCAGGCTTGCGCTCAGTGGGGCCGTGGCGGCGGAAGGTTCTGTGGTCC
>JAOEHI010052424.1:0-16756 GCA_025447815.1 Percopsis transmontana | reverse complement strand
CCAATCAGACACCTCCTATACCTTATCCTCCAATCAGACACCTCCTATACCTTATCCTCCAATCAGACACCTCCTATACCCAGGGCACCAAGTAATCTCTCTTGTTCTAAGAGTGTAAATCACCTTTAGCCGACAAGACAGCAACGTTCCTTAGCCTGTTAGAGGAACGCCTGACACACACACTGCCTTGTCAATATCAATTACACCATCAAAGGCCTTTGTGCACTTTATTAGCTGCTGCTCCCCTGACTCATTTACAGCCAATTGAAGAGTTGAGCCATTTGAGGAAAACAAAAGAGAGAGGTGGGATTAGCACCTGCCTGGCGACAGCATGCCGGCTCACACCATTTAGTGGCTGACAGCTCCGGCGCGGGGGGGGGGGGGGGGGGGGGGGGGGGGGGGGGGGCGGGGGGGCGCCGCGCCCCCCCCCCCCCTCCAACGGCCAGTGAGGCTCAATAGGACCACACAAAAACCTCAAGGGACTATATTGACTGAAAGAGAGATGGAAAATGGGGGACGGGCAGTTGCACTGCCTTGTGTGCAGTGCATGTTATTATATATCAGATGTTTGTGTGTACAAGTATGCTTTGGTGCAAGAGATTGCAGATTGTCACTGCGCTTAAATTGAAATACGTGAAATCGTGAAGAGCTCCCTTACAACTCGGGTTTAAAATTTACAAGAGCAACTTCTATTATGTGGTGATAAATAATCAATCAAACGAGGTGAATAGTAAAAATATTCATCCTTCAGGTTAGCAGTTAGAATCCTCTGCACTGTTCATCTACTATTCTATTTAATGCAATACAGTGGAAATAGAATCGTAAAAACATGAAATCATATCCCACATGGTGTTAAGGTTGGTCCCTACAAAGTGAATTTCTGTCCTTCCTAAATATACTCTGGCTCCAATTGCTCTCCTGCTTTGAAGCAGTCTGCACTGTTCTACCTGCTGAAGCCTCTTTAATGGTGTCTATATCTTTGCTCATATCTGATGTTGTGGTGTGCTCATCTATGGCACGAGATACTAAACCGGCAAGCCCAGGTCTCACCATACAAGCTCCTAACCCAATTATACACTTCCACTGTGAAAGGAACTCACACACACACAGTCAAGTCAGACTCAGACGCCCACCATAAACACTCTTGGGAGGAAACAGAGCTGGCAGCAGTCAAGGGCACGCGCAGTGAACCCCTCGTCCATAATATAGATGAAGGATTTGTAAAATCTCTTTTTTATACTGCATCACCCCTCAAAACTAAGAAAATAATTCTTAATTATTCTCATTCATTAGATTTAATTATTATTAATTATATATGTAAGCAACTTTGCACTTTAAGTTAATCTTCCTACCTAATCTTCCTGTACTTGATAAGATACCTTGAAACAAGTAATTTGTCCTAAATCAAGTCATGTTGTGCTTTTTTATCATAAACAAGCACAATAAGATTTTAAGCCTTAATACAAGACAAATACATTTACTAAGAGTTGAGATTTTACAGTGAAAACCGATAACAGTCACTAACTGTAATTTAAGTGCTCTATCCAACCCGTTATTAAGAGTACAGTATGGCCATACTGTATGTAAGCCTAATATTATCTGCTATTATCCCCCCAAAATGATCAGTAACATCATTACCTAATTCATAAAGAAGGCAGATTGTACTGCTGAAATGCCGAACATTTTCATTAGTAAATTAATCTCAGTGTATTGTTCTGCCTCATTGGTTTAATCGTATGGGAGGGGAAGGCGCTCCTCATCAGAGGCTTGCCATATCCACTGGCCTTAATGTCTTTTATTAATCTAAGGTTAGTCAGCACAACCGCTTCAACCAAATTAGTTCACTTCTCTAATCATCACACACTGTTATGTCCATTACTAGGGCTCATCCTCATTTCTCTGCAAAAGTAACCAGATGAGACACTGCCCCCTACTGGGCAGAAAAGAAACTGTTTCATTTCATGCATCTCATTTCTAAATGCCTACACTTCACACAGCGAACCCCACACCAATAACAAAACACAAAAAAATATATGCATCCGGCTTGGTGTTGTCAACATATTATTTTTCCTATGAGGACAAATTTAGAATTTAATAACAAACAGAATAATTTCTTTAGAGACTTACTTGGTTTTGGTTTTGCAGCCCAGGTCTTGCTGTTGTACGATGAGGGTAGCCAATTGCTGACCGAGGGCCACTTCTTTCCCATGGGCCTGCTTGATGAAGGGATGTTCCAGCAGATGTGTCACAGATGGACGTGCCTCAAAATCCTTTATGAGGCATCTACATAAAGGATTTTGTGCGCACACGCACACACACACACACACACACACACAAATAAACAAAAACACAAACATAATCCTCAGACAGTCACCTCATCTTCAGTTTCCATCATAAAAACCTTGTGCATTTAGACAGGCATATCCAAGCTATCTAATCTCCACAAGGAGAAGTTAAGATGGCACACTCTAAAGCAACTGTCAAAACAGCTTAAAGATTAAACGTGCAATCACCTGAACATTTTTGGAACCTGACTGAGCTGGATTAGCTCTGACACACACCTCGGGGAGCTCCTTGCTAACGGCTCACTCTGGATCGGAGTCAACGGACATCATGGTCACCATCACCATGGTCCCGAGTCCAAACAAGCCTAACTGACTCCAACACCCTTAGGCTAGGCCCTATCTGTTATGTGCAGTGTGTTTGCTGAGAGCTCTTGTGGATGGATTCGTGATATAAAGCAGTATCAGCAAGTTAACTGCTGTGTGCATGTTTACAACCTGACATAAAACACTATAAAACTTATAGGCATATAGGGCTATACCCATCAATAATCCACCATTGTGTTGTTTGTCTGCTTGTTCATCTACGGACTTAAGTGCCTGAATATGTTTTTAAGTAGCCTACTAACATTAAACATTAACAATTACAGACAAGGGCAAGATAGGAGAACAACAGAATTCTAATTCCTACTACCCAATCTACACTCAAATTCGGTTTCTTTTATCTGTTGGCTTTCTGAAAGTTAATTCCCAGAATTCATTAGCGTCAGGACATTAAGCAGAGATTGCTGCCATTAGTAGGCCTCCACTGCTGGGAGGCTGAACGCCAGGCCACTTTGTCACAGGAGGCAGCTCTCAGGCTGCACAAGTAGAGACACCGGTGATGCATTTATTATCTTGAACGCCATAGACATACACACACACACACGTGTTACCGCTGTCTTCTTGACAGAACGCTAAAAAAGGCTCCACAAACAGCCTGCAAAGCTTGATAACATTGTCCAGCTCCCCAACACAGCCTGGTAGGCTTTGTTTGAGGAGATTATTACTGATACGATATCACAATGCATTACCCCACATTAGACAGAGGGAGCTCTAAAAGCCAGCCATCGAAAACCATTTCAACTGCACCAGATGCTATGAAAACTTTATAACAACACCTGCTTAACCCGGCTGATCAATCAATAACAGATAATGTTAAGTCATTCGAGTAGAACCATTTCCTTTTTTTCAATGATTGCATTCTCCTCTGACGATAACACAGGTGTAAGACAGAAACAATCCCCTCATAATTCTCCGAACAATGTTTTTTCCCACTCTCATTTATGCCTGGACTTAAATCTGCAGAGGACCGCATGGAAGATATTTAGGTTGTACATTCTGAGCAACCATGAAGCCAATGAGATTATTTGCCTTGTGCGATGGAGGAAAATAATAATTTATCTGGCCCTTTGATAGAAGGGCCAGATAAGTTAATTCAAGTAAATGAGTTTGTTCCACTGTGGCAGATTTACACAAATGAAAAGTGCTGAACAGAAAGGCAGCATGGTGGATATAATCTTGGCTGTGAAATATCAGTTTCAATTTCCACAATGTTTACATTCACAATTCACATTGATCCTCAATGTACCAAATGTTCACAATTTCTTATGAACTATTATCTATTTATAGGTTATATATAATTTTATACTATATTACCGTAACAATTTGTGACTGACTTATATTGTTGACCACAGAACTGTAGTTTAAATCCCCCAAAATGTAAAAGACAAAAAAAGGAAGTTCTTTTTTCTATTTGGTGGTTGTTGTTGCTGATGTCACTACTGCATCCATACAGTAGGTCCTGCTCCTGAGCTGATGTATCAGCAAATCCTCCAGAACAATCAGAACAATAATATTTCTGTCAGAGAAGTGAGGGTAACTTTTTCCAGCTTTGTTCCAGTGGTACATAAATATGGACGCAACGATGGTGTTTCACTGTATATATAACCTGCACATACTGTTGTCGCTTTATTTACACTGATCACTTTATCACAACAGTCACCTTATTACTTTTATTTTAAATTTTTTATTGTGTTATTTCATTATTATTCTGCATATATCTTGTTGATTGGCCTGTGTGGGCAGAGTCTAGTGTGCATGTGTTTCATTACCAAAACTAGAAACCTAATGACTCATGTGTAGGTGCATTTTTATAAAGAATAAATGCCCACATCTATTTATGAGAATACCAGTAGGAACTAATAGAACAAGGAAACTGTACACTTACTGGCTGATGAAGTGTCTGAAGCTTCTACACCATCGATCTGGATTACGTAATGTTGGGGAGGGGTTTCTGAAACAAAATCAGAATGGAAACGTCATCCTTTCACCTGCAATATTAGCATATAGCATAACAATATATACTGTAAATAACCATGAACACAATTGGCTTGAGTCACCTATAAAATAATTAGAATTAGAAAATAATTGAAAATAAAAACTTCTGCAATCATCGCTACCTCCCAAAATCATCCCACAACATGGGGGGGGGGGGGGGGATTGGGGGTTGGCGACCCGCACTTTGAAAGCCAATGCCTTAATCCCATCCCTACTTCACTAAATTCTTTCAAATTACATCATCATATAGCGTTGCAAACCCCTTTGTTGCACCTTTCCTGTTGTAATTGTATATTAGTGGACTAAGGATAGCTGGCAGGGTGTTACTGTGAGACTCCTGAGAGATTTAGCCCTGTGTTTTGGTCCAGGGACAAGCTGGTAGGGGGCCAGGTCGATGGCAGGCAGAGAAAAAGTGACAAATGATAACAGCCCCTTCACTGTCTGGCAGGAAGCATCTGCCATGGAGGGCCAAAAGTTATGGGAGACAGTTATACCTCTGTCAGCAGCATTTATGGAGGCCATCTATAATGACTCTAACACCTTTAAAGCTCTGGTGAGCACGATGTCAAAAAAGCAGGCCCGGGCAGACTACTAAGGCTGGACCCACCGGCGTGCTGGGTACTGCCATCTATGCCAGGAGCTAGCAACCAGACAGACAGACCGTTAGCGCAGGTAGAGACTTTTGCTCCTGTCAGGAAACCAGTGCTATTCCATTTAGGGTAGCAATACAACTGGTTGAATTAGTGGCAGAAATTGAAGGCCATAAAAGATGCTAAGAACAAACTGCTCTCGTTTTGTTTATCACAAAACACCCCGAGCCAAGCAGGATGCAGTTACACATTATATGACAACCTATTCTACATCTTTTTTTGTGTGTGTTTGTGTGCGAGTGTGCGAGTGTGTGTGTATGTGTGAGGGGGGGAATTCAAAATCTGTCATTTTCCTTAGCGCCAAGTTAGGCTGGTCTTTGATAAGGATTCCGACAGGCAATCCTTTCTGAAGTGCAGATCAAAGCCTGTAACTGGCGGCTTCTATGCAACCTCTAATATGAGCCTGAAGCCACGTTCTTGCCTTGATGTTGTACCACAGTGCTTATACATTATAAAGTCAATATACCAGCACATTGCTGATAACACTGTCAAGTGTCCTCATTGTGCAAAACAAATTCAAAAATTTTTTCCCCTCCTTCTGTATTTGTGAGAGTGCTGGCTCATATTGCAAACACAAATGGCTTATTCAAATTTAGGTCCAGAATGTACTTGTACTGACAAACGTTCGTCAGAATGGATTGAGGCAAAATCAGAGAGTTGTCAACAGCAGTAAGCCATCACACGGAGACTTTCAGTATGCAGAATTAATATGACTTCAAATTCCCATAAGATATTAAAACATCTGGATAACTTGTGCAGGCATTTTCCAAGGTTGGGGTTAGAGTATCGCTAAACTTTTCTATACTGTATACCCTATTCCTCCCAATTAAGCTACCTATACTATATATTCTATTAATGTAACAGCGGCAATGTATTTTTCTACCATTTTATGCAGGATCTTCTTTAACAGAAATATGTAAGACGAGTCAGGCAGTTATACATACAACCTATTCAACCACAAACTGTGGGGAAAGGAAATGTAGAAACAATAGAAAGCACATTGGCCTTTAGACTACTACATGTACAGCAAACCAAAATAAAGACATTTTCAGCCTCTTAAAATGTCAGCTCATCCATCACAGCTGCTAGAGCACAAGAAGTTTTTTTTGTGTGCATACATCAATGACCAGGGACGTACTGCTGCATGCACCATGTGCTCAAACTCACCCACTACATTGCCCAAAATCTAGGATAGTTTGAATTATATATAAAATAACTGCATCAGAAAATGAAGATGTAAATGTGTATATAAATATACACATTTACACTGAGCATCATTACTGAAGCCATAGTATAGTATACTATATGTTCTGTTTGTAGAAAATGATCGCTTTTCAGGATTGTCTAGCGGGGCAGGATTGTCTAGTGGTCTAGGTGTTGGACTCCCAGCCGGAAGGTCGTGGGTTCGAGCCCCACAGGTGGTCTACCTCCAAGCATCCTTGAGCCTTGAGCAAGATGCCTAACCCCTATCTGCTCCATGTAATACCATCATCATGTAATTGTCGCTTTGGATAAAAGCGTCTGCTAAATTACCTAAATTGTAATTGTCTTAATATCTGCCACCTTTAACTGTTCTGTTCTACAGACTTCCTATCATCATCTCTGGATATTTGTTAAGAGACTGGTTTCCCAGCAGACCCCTGGTCTGGGCCCCACTTTCTATAAGATTTTGATTTGATTATCCTTTGTTAGCTCTGACAAGCCATCATTTACCTATATCATCCCCACTCAATACAGATACAAACGCTGTTAAATATGTAGATGATATCTACAGGGATCTGACCGAATAAACACAGCCTTGAACGCCTTTGGCTGTAACCTTCACACCGTTTTTACACACTTTCTTTTGACTTTTGGTATAGAGGAGAGAACATTGGCTTAAACAATTAACCTTACCGCATATTCAATATCTGAGACCATCATTGTCTCAGGTTTCCATAATTAATTTTGCAGTTAATGATTTTACAACTTCACCCTTTTTCCATGCTCCATTACCTTGGTTCATGCTTGCCATGGCCATCACGTACTGTGTCCCTCAGCAGACAAATTAAAATCAAACTTTCAATCATAACCAACAGGGAACAACAGCTGTCAAATTCAAGACAACAGAAATGTTAAACCATTCTAATGGTGTCTAATTTGACCTAAGCCTGAAACATGAACATGTAATGATAGCAAACACATTCACAAGTCATTAGAAATCACGTATGTGAAAAGCTGAAATACACAGAGCAATGAGGTGACCTTAATTCATGGTGCACAGTAGTTCCCCCCCACCCGAGAGAGATCTCAGCTCATTTTACCAACAGAGCTCTGATGGGAGGGGAATACTTTTCACCTGAGCAGGTTAACAGTGCAAACTGTTCACAATTCAAACAGTTTCATAATGGATATCACACGGCTGTGCCACAGTCTGCTCATACCGCGGGGTGGTGGATTGATTGATAACCTGAAGCAACTGCATTTGCCAGTTTGCAATGGGGATATTTTCCCAGGACAGACTATTACTTCATGAGTGAAATATAAGTGATAAGAATATAAGTGAAAAAGTGTTTTAGGTTTGTAAGTTTCTACAGTATACGGTCAAACCCAAAGTGACTTATGAAAGCGTATGAAAGCATTAGTGGATAATATATACAGTATTTATAAGAGACTTTTAAACGCAATTGTAATATTGTTAGCAGAGTATGTACTATGCTAGGTAGATAGTTTTAAACAGGAAAAATTATATACTGTAGAGTATGCGTATACTGATACTGAATCCACTGTGTGGAACTGTAAAACATAAGACTGATAAAAATGTCATGTTTAAATGCCGATAATTCATTAAATATACACAGTACTGTATCACCAGATGACAAGGCTTATCATGATAGGCCCTTCCCATAATGTGTTGTGCTACTGTACAGTATATTAAACCAAAAGCACACCGGGCTACATGGAATATGTAGACATGAGGCAATTTGTAGAACTGTCAAGAGAAAATAAAATCGAAAACGTTACAATCAAACCCTGGATGTATCACTATAATTTCTTGTAAATGTAATTCTGAATCAGCTTAAGCTCTGGGTCAATCACAGATGCAAAGGTGAAATAGGTACCAGACGAATTCCAATTTGCGGTGGAATTCACAGCAGCACAATTTCCGACACCTGGTTTTGATTTCCTCACTGCATTGATGGAAGATAAATGACGTGAAGAGAATCATTTCATGGTTCACAACGCGCTCATTGTGATTTATATTGACAAAAAGGTCCCAGTTCATACATTTTATGGACCAGGACCCAAATATCTATTTTAATTATTGAAAGTCAGTTTACAACAAGTAATATTTCCATTCTCGCTATTCCTGAAATCATTGCCAGTCAATGATCAATACCAAATAGCTATATTTAAATGGTATTTCAAATAAGTACAATTAAATGCATGTGCCTCTTAACACAAGTACTGCTAATTTTGTTGGATAAGGACACTTAATGTGCCAGCTTTCATCACGCCTTTCCCTGACTGTATGCCGGTGAGGTTTCAAAAACCCACATACAGTATTTTTTTATTGCAATCCCTAGTCTGCAAAAAATGTATATCCATCCTTCAAAATTGAGATATCTCATTTTGGGGATGTAGCAACGGTTATCTCCACTTGATCAAGACACCCTCCTCTCAGCTCCATTTTCTGTAATTGCTGTGAACTAATTTACATTCCTCATTGAATGTTGCAAGTGCTAGATTGCTGTGGTACATCCTATAATTCCTGTGACACGAGGCGTGTTCCTCCTCTGCCTTGGTGGGGAGGAGAGCACATTGTGGCGGGCGACTAGTGACATGCTCAGCTCACTGTGAATGGAGCTAATCACCAATGAAAATTGCAATCAGCAAATCACATCTTTACCTAACTGAGATGATTATTATATTATATTATAGCTAAAATAAGGCCGGCCGCATGTACCTTTAACGATTTCAAATGACAATGAAATAACAACTGGCTCAATGGCATTATACATAAAAGCATTCATTTGCAGACTAAGCATACATTGTGATACATACATCTTAAAAGGTCATTTAGAAGATGGTGAATTCTAGATGCAAAACAAAAAAGGTAATGGAAATATAAATAGGTAATAAAACCAGGATATCATTTTCTTAAATATGGCTTTTCATAATAAGCAGTACATTTGTAAACTAACACATTGACATGACATTGATGATGCCTTTTTGCCACTGACACTGCAGTCCTCCATTCCCAGTTTGTCATTGTCCTGACAAAACGATAATCATTAGGCAGACTTAAGAGTGTGTGCTCAGGCAGCCCCCGGTTGTGTGCTAGGAGCGCCCTCTAGTGGTCTCACCGTGGGATCTTGAAGAGGGCTTTGACTGGATGCATTTCAGCCAACGGCGGATCTCCGTCTGCGAGCTCGATGGCAGTGATGCCAAGTGACCACACATCACAGCGGGCATCGTAGGAATAATCGTACTGCTGCTCACAGGCAATGACCTGGCACCACATGGATACACTATCATAGGACAATGCTACAAAAGTGTGTAGTGCACAAAGAGGTTTTCATTGAAGTAATCCTGTTTCAATAACATTCTTCCTTAGCTTGTTACGATAATGCTAACATCTTAAACAGTTATTTTGGTACTGTATGTTGAATAATTCTCACTTATTAATAAGTAAATGTTCCTCTCATTACATAATATTTTAATTATTATCTTAAGTAGCTTAGTAACATTCAATAGGAATATATAAAGGTTAAATCAGCTGAGCGGCCGTTGGAATGCAACTCCCTCTCCCGCAGTCAATAATTATCACTGACACTACATTTTCCAGCTGGGTTTTATTATAATTGCCCCTAAGGACCCCTCCTGCCAGCCCAATCACCACACCTAATTTCTGCCAAAGAGTAAGCTGGGGCCACAGACTCCCAGCTATTAACCTTCAGGCGACCTCAAAAGCTGGGCCCATGGAGGGGAATACACAATGACACA
The DNA here is from genome assembly GCA_025447815.1 of Percopsis transmontana. NCBI lineage: Eukaryota > Metazoa > Chordata > Actinopteri > Percopsiformes > Percopsidae > Percopsis > Percopsis transmontana. The sequence continues at coordinate 6,459 of JAOEHI010052424.1, read as the reverse complement.
CAAAGAATAGCTCTCTCTCCCTCTCCCTCTCTCTCTCTCTCTCTCTCTCTCTCTCTGAACCACGCACAGACCCACCCCCACACACATGCACTCATTCCACACCTCTTTTACAGACTGGACATTTGTGTGAGCTGACTCATTAAATCTGACCTCAGGAGCCATCCAAAAGGGTGTTCCTACTGATGTATTTCTCCGCAAACGGGCACTTGACAGTTGAGCCGAGACACCTGAAAACAAGTGAAACAACATTAAAGTACAGGGTTTTTTTTTACAATTGTTTTGTTTATTGGCATGTTGGTATGCTATAAATGTAAATATTTTATAGCAGAGCCTAACTGCGTGATTTAATCAATAAGATATTGCATATAATTTACTGTGGCAACCTGCCAAATGGCAATAATGTAACAATGGGCAATAATCATTTCAAATTAAGTGAGACAGATTTTTATCAGCAGGAGTCCACTTGATCTCTCTCAAGGACATTAACATGCCTGGGGTGGCTCAAAATTATTTGCCATAACGGCTGTCTTTTAATATGCAAAGGATCAAATAATGCAATTTAAATGAGCAATAACAGCCTTGGGTCAAGGCTATGGTCCATGAAATAAAAAGATGTTCGGGCATGCGAGGAACCACACAGTGGAGCACCTTCAGTGATTTATCTGTGGTGTTTGTGTTCCTCTGATGCCCTTGTAGGAAACAATGTTACAGACATGTGCTGTGGACACCTTAAAAGGTCAACAGTTAACTGCCAAACACAATTCTTTTATCCAACAATAGACTCTCAGGGAAAAGGCAGCGATGCAGTGCCATGAACGGGCTAATCACCCTCTTTCAATAAGCGTAAAAAAGGCCATTATTACCAAAGTCCACCAACTTGACTCCTCCCTGGGTGGTCAGAAGGATGTTGTTGCCTTTGACGTCACGATGGATAATCCTGTTGTTGTGTAAATGCTGAAGACCCTAACAGGCAAAACAAGAGATGACAGAGTTGGTTAGCTTTGCTTGTCAAAGTGGGGGTAAGAAGATCATTTGTAGTTTTGAAATTATTTGAAATATGTTTTATTAATATAAATCATTGTTATATGAATCACGTTATAGTATATTTAATAAAAAATATTTAGTAAATTGTATTTACGGCTGTTTATCTATATATGTTTTTTGTTATTATCTTGTCTTTCCATGTGTGACTTAAGGCCCAAGTATACTTTCCATGTCCCCGTAACACGGCAAGCCGACACGCTCACAAGGCACTGAGAAGCGTCCACAAGAGCTGAGAATAAAGTATACTGTGAATAACTTGTCCATAGCTCGTGGCGTGGGTTACCGGCTATGGACAACTTATTTTGGGGGGAAAAAGAAGTTGCTGACTCAGATCATTATCCCCATTATTGGCACTATTTTGGATACAAAGAAGGGTAGCACCATTGAAATAAAAGAATCTGAATAGAATAAATATATCCTTAGCCCCGCGTGTAGAGTATATGCATGCCACTTCCTGGAAGTAGCAGCTGTGCTGTGCGGCATGCAGACCATCTTACCAATAGGGCACCATACAAGATGTACGCGATAACGGGCTCCTGCAGCAGCTGGCCTCGCATGAGCAGGCCTTTGATGAGTTCTGTGACAGAGCCGCCGTTGCACAGCTGGGTGGGAGAGAGAGAAACAACTGTGACTCCTCCATCAGTCAGCGCTCCATATTATGATTCATGGTAGGGGCTTTACCACACGCAGGACTGCGGCAGCCGCAGCTTTTGCCTCAAGAGCTGTGAAGCATCGCCTGGCCGGGGCGACAGCATTAGCATTCATGTGGGTAGGCCCGGCTGCTGTGATAAACTGTTTCCTACTTAGTAAATACATCACTTTATACACAAGTCACAACAACTGGTTTAAGCTTTCAAATATTGTATTTTACCCTCATCGGCTAAAAGCAGATGCTAAGAATTTGACATGCTATATGATCAGTGATGACCACTTCATTTTTCCCTATTATTACCATAAACAGTATAAACTGTATGAAAAAACCCTCTGATGTCTTTGGGCATCATTCCTCTACACGCAAGCATCGCAGCGGTGCTGGTCTAGTGACTAGGTTCCTTCAAGGAGGCACATGTGCGCAAGTTCCTGGCGCAAGTTGAGCTAAGGTGTACTTTTTTGCTAATTTCGGAACACGTGGCGGTAATCAGGCGCAACGGTGGCACAGTTGTAAAAGGGTTGGATTAGAAATAATGAATTATCAGTAGGAGTGGTGGGGGCTGTCTTCAATTACAGCCAATCAAATCAGCTCCACTCTTTCCCTTTAAAAGCAGTGTGCTCTCTGTCATGGCGAACTGCCAATTTCATTATGGAGGACGAAAGTCCAGACCAAAATCAGAGAAAAACCACCTTGCGCCCAACAAAATTGTCACTACGTCTGCGTTAGTGCTAGTGCTGGCCTTGCGCTGTGCGGATACTAGAGCCCTATGTCTCAAAATCGGGTGGGTTCTCTCAGGAGAAAGGACTCACCTCCAGCACCAGCCACAGTTGTCCTCCAGACAAGTTGTCTGATTTGTAGAACATGCCATAAAACTTCACCACATTAGGATGGTTGGAGAGAGTCCTGAGGATGTTGTATTCAGCCTCGATCTCCTCATCCACATCCTTTTAGACATATTATACACAATAAATATAGGCTAATGTTTCCATTTCCAAAACAGAATCTTAACAGAAACGTAGTCTACATTCATTAAGAGTTGGAGATGCAGATAATATATGATGTAGTACAATTGTATAAATCACAGAAAAAAAAGCCCAATCCTTAACTTGTGGTAATGCTGACCCTTAAATAACCCCTATGACGTCGTGTTGCCAGATAGAGCAGGAAAGCAGGGCAATAAGCACAATGAAATAAAACCACTAGTGTAGAGTTATAGACACACAAGTGAACGACTAAACAACTTCTGGAAATGCGTCATCGTCTATCGAAGTAAATCTGGAAGAGCAACGGTCAGGGGGGAGGAGTTTCTCTCCCTAGAGGTCTGAGTGATAGTGTCAGCAGTCTAATCGAGGAGAGGGATGGAGAAGAGGTCACTTTCATCTTCCTGCCGCGCTAACACAAAGCAGTGCCACAGTACAGCCTCCTTATCGCACACAGAAAAATGAATGGACATAAAGGACGGATATAGCTATGGCAAAGACTACAGCATCTGTTGAGGGGTGGGGAGGGAGGGGGGGGGAGGGGGATTAGACGATATGTACAGCACTTTGCACTGTAACTTTACGGGGTAACTTACTCTGTGTGTATGGTTGGAGTGCTGATAAAAACCAAACAAGGGGTGAAGAAAGACACGATAAAACAGGTTGTTTTGGTCTTAATTGAAAAGGCAGAGCTATAATTTAGTGTAGTGGTTTTAAACTTTTTGAAGAGATTGAGAGTTTGTGACCAAAACCGATTGTTTTATAATAGCATGAATAACCATGAACACGATTGGAAATGTATATACAGCATATTTCATCAAAATGATTCTAAATAAAGAGCTCATAGAATGAATCTTGCGACACCCCCAAAAATCCTCCCACGACCATTTTGGGGGTCCCCACCCCACACTTAGTCATAGTAAACATGCTTACATTGATGGGGTCCAGCACTTTGACTGCTGCCTGACTTCCGTCCTTCCTGCTGGTCACTCTGTAGACCTTTCCATAGGTTCCCTTCCCTATGGTTTCCACTATGTCCCAGTCACCTGATGGATCTCCCAGGCTCTCCAGGCCAATCATACTGGGCTTGTAGGGATACAGGCCATACAGTGACCTCCTAGAGAGAGAAGAAAATGGCATCTCCAGTCACCATGTTTCTTTAAAATTTGCAGCATTTACAAACTGAAAAACAATTTAGACATTTCTAGCATAGAATGGTGGGCTTTTAAGGTTGGTTACAAGGTCTGGGGAGACTGAGAGAAATAGTAATCCCTGTTCTAAAACTAAGTACTTTGTCCTCTGCAGAGAAAGCCTCCTAATCAAGTGTAATCACAGTGAATAACATGCTAGCTGAACCTTGAAATAAACCAGGCACACAGGCTTGCTTCAGCAAGAAAGAAAAACAGAATGTCTCCCATTGAATATTACAATTCAAACAATGCAATGTCTGCATTGTTGGCTATAGTGTTTAGTGCCCTGTCAAATGCCCAAGGAAACCAGTTAACAGCTTTAAAGCAGGCGGTTTGAAGTGAAATGCTAAGCAGATGTTGTAGTCAAGAGACGACAGCACTGTACTTACAGTTCCAGTGTTATTTGCTTCTGACTTAACAAGCACGGGTCAAACTATGTACAGCTAGAGTTTCCAGTGATCATACTATCACAAAGCCAATAGCAATAACACTCACACCCCCAAGAGGATGGCTAACAAGTAGCATTTCAGATGCTGAATTAGCCCTCTCCACAGGGACACTGACACTGTCCGCTAAGACAGTACAATCTCTTCAAGATCAATTGGATTAACTCGGCAAGTGCTGTCCCACATGAACGCCACACCACCTCCACAGAGACATACACAAATTCCTATTTGTGATGCAGCATCTTGTAAAAGGAGTTTGTTGTCTTTATACTAAGCAACACCAAATAAGACACGTTTCATGACATGAGGAATAATTATTAAATGCAATGCAGACAGCAGGCATAAATCATCTGCATCATTTCGTATTCACATGTCATCATGACGAGCTGGGTGTAAGATCAGTGATGCAAACCAAAAACTGTCAAACCAGACGAGACTGTGACTAGAACAACATGACCGATTAGGCAAGCGTTTTAACATAGTGTGATGGATGCATCCTATATAAAATAATAGATATTCCAAATAAACGTGATTGATTGTTGTGTTTGTGTATGTGTCACGCATCACAGAGCTGCTTCTGTGACCCTGATGGGGGGGGAGGTGGAGCTATTTTAGGGGGAGTTTAGCAGATTATTGTGAATGATGTTAAACCCCAAGGGCTTTGGGAACACACCTGTGGGGACAGATGAATTGTTATGAATTGTTGAGCGAGCAGGTTAAGCAATGTCTTAAGGGTAGACGGATAAACCACTCAGCTAGACACTGGCAAACATGCAGCAGAACAACAGAGCTGATGTCCTTAAATGTGTCCTTCAAGAGAAGCAATAACAGGAAAAAATAATACACGATCACGTACACGATCTCTTACCAATTATTACAGCCAGCCAGTCCCCTTTAAAAAGGACAAGGTATCCCGGTTGCTCTATGTATGCTGTAATTGTATACTGTAGGGTGATGAATACAATAACCTGTTGTCAAGGTCCCATCACCAACTTTGGTAACAAGGGTCTCATATTGCTCAAAAACAGCGGTCTTTCTACGATGGCAAGAAGCATCAAATAGGCTATCCATTCTATGATATCAACTTGTTCCTACCTTGAATAAAAAATAAACTTCTAAACCTAAAGACTGCGACAGCATAGGTGATGTGCACAGTACATACAGTATATGTAATGCTTCACATGAAGAACCACCTGCTTGTTTAAATAAGAGGATTAATAAGCACATTCAGACAAACACTGTAATCCACTAAAACACATTATATTCACAGCACAGAATAACAAAATAAAAAAACACCTCCCCCTGCTATTTGGTCCTCGTTAATTAATTAAGCACTTATCAATGTACACCAGCAAACATTACCAAGCTGTAAAATTTAATATTTTTGGGGACAAATACCCAAAAGATGAGTAACAAAGCTTAGATCACAAAATGATGCGTCAAACATACCTGTTTCAGACTGCTGATGCCAATGCCTGCAAAAGTGTGTCTGCCCTTCCCACCGAAATGCCTCGGACTAAATCATGCTAATCATAGCCAATTAATAATTCATACGCTCGTAATCGGCAATGTGATCTAGCTTTAAATATTCAGGTGGCAGATGTATCCACTCATAATGGCTCATGGCTGATATGAAGCATCTCAGGTTGCGCGCACGTAACCAGGAAGTTGTGGATAGTTACTAGACCAAATTGCCTATCCCACCTCTGTAAATAGACAATGGACAAATCTGCCCCTTTCTGCACCACTTCCTGGACATTTGTATTTGAAGTTCCCACATATTTATATAAAACTTTTTTTTTCTTTATCTACGGTCATTTTATATTATATTTTATACTTTTATACTTTATATCATACTTTATATATTATATTTTATTTTAGGTTATAGGTTTATTATAGGTTAATTCCAATGTATGTTTGCATGCTGCTACTGGATGCTTAAATTTCCTTAATAAAGTATATCTGTATAGAGGTTAGGGTTAGGGTTAGGGTTAGTATAGTATAGTATATCTATCTACCTAAATAACATCACTTAATTTACACACAACTGTCCCCACTTGCAGTCTCATCTCATCTCCATCTCATCGTCGTCCGCTTATCCGGAATCGGGTCGCGGGGGTAGCAGCTCCAGCAGAGGACCCCAAACT
>JAOEHI010052423.1:0-16762 GCA_025447815.1 Percopsis transmontana | reverse complement strand
CCCCCCCCCCCCCCCCCCCCCCCCCCCCCCCCCCCCCCCCCCCCCCCCCCCCCCCCCCCCCCCCCCCCCCCAGGCAGTTGGACAAGGCTGTCGTTTGACTTGGCCCGGCGTAGGCCGGCCCGGTCCAGGCCCGGCTTGATGGTGACCTGCTGGGAAATGTCACAGAGTGGTCTCCCAAGATGTTGAGTCTGGATGGCCTGGAGATGATTGCTGTGCTGGTGGTCATGGGCCTGTTCATTAAGGTCCTGGAGCAGTTTGGGATGTTTGAGCCCGTTGGAGGTGAAGGTAACTGAGTTTCTGAATGAATCTCTATTCTAACTGTTAGTGTGTGATATTGGTGCTGCATTGGTATAGTACGTTGTGTTTGTGTGTGTGTGTGTGTGTGTGTGTGTGCAGTGCTCCTTCTCTGGTCCTCAGTGGGCGGCAGGTCTATCTGAGGGTTTGGGTTTCTAGTGCAGCTGTTGGCGAAGTAATGCGCTCTTACACACGTGCACACACACACACACACACACACGAGCACATAGTAACATTAGCTGTGTGCGAGACCTCTTCCTTCCCCTGGGGTGTGTGCTGTTACCCTATAATCGATAGCACTATGGCTGGTCTGAGTGCTGTTGTCTCACTGAGGGAATGTCAGGCCTGCTTTCGGCCTTCTTATCAGTGCAAGGCCTTGGCTACACCGGGGGACAGTGTTCACTGTCGGTGCGCATGCCATGGAGTCGTTGAATGGGGCTCACAAAGTTTGAAAAGCACTGATGTAAACAATGGCTCTCTGACGGCCACATCCAGCTCCCGCTTCCTCTCTGTCTCACAGGGGCCTTATTATGCCAAGCACAAATGAACAGGGGACATCTGATGCTGCTTAGATCTAGGCTGCGTGAGGGGGGGCTCTGTCTCGGCTCTGTTCTCCCGCAGGGAAAGACGGCGTGTGACAGACAGTGTCTCTATTGCTGATGTGTCCGCTGGACGCTACCCAGGAGCCAAAGTGTGCCAGCAGCTTTGCAACAGTGCTTTGCATGCAAATGCACGTGCACAGACGCCACAAACAAACAAACAGAAAAATGCCCAAATGTGGCATATTCACACTGCGTATTAGTCTTTAGTCTTTATGGAAAGGTAATGTGTATAAGTGTGTGTGTGTGTGTGTGTGTGTGTTGTGTGTGTGCCAACTCCCCTGTAGGTACTCAGGCTAATGACTTCTCTCTTTAATGGAAAAACTGAGTCTAGATGGCAGAAAGACCTTAGCTTTAATATCTGCAGAGTCAGGCTTTCACTGAAGCGCTTAGAACTGTTGTCATTGTGTGTGTGTGCCCTTGTATATGTGTGGTGCACTTAGGATCCTCAAGTATGTGTCATGTGTCAAAGTATGATGTAGTATGTGTTTGATGCACTGTGATTGGTTCAGTTTTACCTTGACTAGCCACACAGACACCTATGTCCCACTCCTAACACCATCTTCTCCATCTTAGAATCACTGTCCTCTTAGTAACCTTTAAGTGTTACTATAGGAAGACTAATTGGTGAAATTCAGATGACGCAAATGTGAATTAGGATTTTGGACTTCTACGCCGCAATGGTGAAATTTCATGTGTCCTGCTGTTTCACCAGCTGACCATTTACCACTGGACTGAAAAAATACCATAAAATATTTACTTTCCTGTGATTTTCCTTGCCAGAGCTAGAAAGTATAGCCTAGTACAGCTGTGTTTAAACATTTTAACTTTTGATTCACAATGCTGGAAAAGAACAACCTGTAACAGGCGTTGAGGAGTGGCGAGTGTAGGCTTGAGCACGAGAAACACTCGGGGGCAGATGAAGCAACGATGTACGCAATAAAGCGTAGTCTAGTTCAAAAAGTGCAACACAACATACAGGTAAGGCTGAACCAAACAGCAAACAATGACCAACAGCACCCAGTGCATGTTGGAAAACTTAAGTATAGTCCATAATTAACTAAAAGAGGCGCACCTGTGTGGGGCTAATCCCCTGCAGGTGTGCAAGGACGGGAGGCACGGAGCGTGCACGATCCTGTGCACGCCAATCGTGACACCACCAAGTTGGCAACAATACAGTAAACTGAATGAAGAAAAAGAAAATAATACTGTCTTACTTTCCTCATACCTTTAACAGTTGCCTCTTAGCCAGTGACAGTTTTTCTAGTTGTTGTTCAATTTCCTTCCGTAAGGTCCTGGGTTTGGTCAAGTTGTCTTACCCCTACTTGCTTCTTAATATTTGTAAAACTCACTGTAGGTCGCTTTGGATAAAAGTCTGCTAATGGAAATCTATGGCATCTAGCCATTGGGACCTTTCTATGTTTTCACATTAAGCAGTTGGCATTAGTCTTAATGAGGTGTTGGATATTATAGGGACTTGCCTCATCACTTTTAAACAGCCACTCACTGTGTAATGTATTGTCTTTCCTTCTCTACTGCAATAGATCATATGTGATTTATTGGTACTGTTTTGGCCCTAGAGCTTATTAAGTTTGACCTGACTTCAGGTGGATCAACGGTAGACAAATACATTGATAATAAATATAACATAATAAAAAGATTTATATGACTGCAGTAATTACAAAATTATCATTATTATCATTATGAATTAATAAGATAATCTAGCAATCTAGGTGTCGGACTCGCATCCGGAAGGTCGTCGGTTCAAGCCCCAGAGTTGGCCTACCTGTAAGCATCCTTGAGCTAGATGCCTAACCCCAATCTGCACCATATAATTGTAAGTCGCTTTGGATAAAAGCATCTCCTAAATGACCTTAATTGTGCATCTTATTTTTGGAATTGGCTTAGGGAGCACAGGGGTCACTGTTCTCCACCATTAGTTTAGAAAAACCCATTCTACAATAAAAAAGTGCAGCCCAATGTAATAGTGCATAAACGATGCCAGCAGTGGGCTGAGAGTATACTCCATAATATAATTCCAGGCTTTATATTCAAGAGATCGCATTAAATACACATTATATCTGTTTAAACCCAGTCGATTTGTGTGTGTGTGTGTGTGTGTGTGTGTGTGTGTGTGTGTGTAATGGTAGCACAGTAATGGAAGGGCAATTGGTGAGCTTAATGGTCCAATGGCAGCACAGTGAAATCTCCATCACAGCAAGGTACTGTATTGTTCTGTCATATGATATAATGCTGTGCACACACTGCTGCTTCAGAGGATATCTGGCCATGTTTACTGTGTGATGGAAGGCCACAAGACCAGAAGGGAAAGTTCCTGGAAATTGCTAAGTGGTCAGAATGACCCATCACACTGTTCACACGCACACGCACACGCACACGCACACAGACACACACACACACACACGCGCGCACACACAAATACATAATTTACCCTTAATGTAATGGTCCATGGCGAATATTATGGAACATTGGAAATATAGATATGGGTGTTTGTGTATGTTATGTTATATATTACTGAGTGTGTTTACGTATGGTCCATTAGGAGAAGGTGTACACTCTAAAGGGGACTCTTCTGCCCCATATAACCCTGTTCTGAATCAATGTCTGGGTCACACATAGCAGGTCGCCCATAGCAGGTCGCCCATAGCAGGTCGCCCATAGCAGGTCCCCCATAGCAGGTCCCCCATAGCAGGTCCCCCATAGCAGGTTGCAAATAGCAGGTCCCCCATAGCAGGTCCCCCATAGCAGGTTGCAAATAGCAGGTCCCCCATAGCAGGTCGCCCATAGCAGGTCCCCCTTAGGAGGTCGTCCATAGCAGGTCTTCCATAACAGGTCCCCCATAGCAGGTCCCCCATAGCAGGTCTCCCATAGCAGGTCCCCCTTACCAGGTTGCCCATAGCAGGTCCCACATAGCAGGTCTCCCATAGCAGGTCTCCCATAGCAGGTCCCCCATAGCAGGTCCCACATAGTACGTCCCCCATAGCAGGTCCCCCATAGTAGGTCCCCCATAGCAGGTCCCCCATAGCAAGTCCCCCATAGTAGGTCCCCCATAGGGGTGCATTCATGGGCCTCCAGTCTGTTAGGGACTGTTGACAAAAGGGCAGTCAGTCAAAGAGTAATATTTACCACGTAGAAGCTTTCAAAGTGGACAAGGTAGTAAAACACTTCTGTTGGAGCGCATACAGAGAATGCTGTCCTTGTCATTTTCGCCCTGGTCTCAGTCTGTCTGAAGGCTTGGCAGCTCGCAGCTAATGGGATGGGACGCAGACAGGGGACACTCAATACACAATACACTCATTCTCCATCTCTCTCTCTCTCTCTCTCTCTCTCTCTCTCTCTCTCTCTCTCCCCCTTGTGTCTGTCCTACTGCCTTGTCTCCAAGGCTCTTTTATCTATTACATTATAGTTCTTTCTTTCTGTGTGTGTGTGTGTTACATGGCTGGCGCTCTGCGCTTCTGTCACTGTCAACTTGTTGAGATGCTGGTACTACTTTTTCGCAGAAAGAGAATAAGCTATTGAACACGAAGACAGACAGAGACACACGCACACACACACACACACACACAGATCCCCTCTCTGAAAAACTCCCTGGATAGTATATTCAGGTTTGACTTCATTGTGTCACATCATTTCTTCTGATGATCACTGATTCTACTTTGCTTATCCCTTTCTTCTGTCACTGTATGTGGGTGTGTGTGTGTGTGTGTGTGTGTGGTTTCTCATAATGAATTGTGTCTTCATATTGATCCATCCATCTTGCTCATGGATGCTTACAGGTAGGCCAATTCTGGGGCTTGAACCCACAACCTTCTGGCTGGGAGTCCAACACCTAGACCACTATCCTGCCCCCATGTAATGTGTTTTCTTGCAGCAAATTGCATTGGTTTGTTTTGTATAATACTTTCTGTATTTGACACTAAGCTTAGAGTGCTTCCGAAAGTAATGCTTTTTATTGATTAACATCATATATCATAGTCCTCGGTTAAAGGCACTTTGAGGAACTTCCCATGAACCCCACTGTGTAGACCACATACAGACTTAAAATGCACTAAATAATTAAGATAGGATGCTTCCAGCCTTAATGTTTTGGGTCTCCATCTTCCATAGTTCTCATCTTTAGCCTTATCATAATGACAGCAATTACTGTTGACATCTCTTTCATTGTGTGTGCACGCATGTGTGTGTATGAAAGAATGTTTGTTAATGACTGCTGATCTATCATTACCCTCCCACTGTTAGTCTCTGGAGCCAAATTAAAACAAAGGACAGGAACAAAGAAAAAGAACGATGAGCCAGAGGAAAATTAGGCTGTTGAATATCTGTCCTGCTACTGCCCTCTTCAGGCGAATTAGCGAACTGCAACTCATTGATTATTGTAAGTGGCTCTGTGTGTCCTAGCACAGCCTGCCTGTAAGTGCACCAAACAGGGATTAAATAATAATACATACCAGCAAACAAGGATTTTGTTATATCAAAGTATATATAAGGGTGTAGGACATCATGTAAGACAACCTGTTCATAAATAAATATAACATCTCAACCCAGTGCGAGTACGTTGTCAAAACTAAACAAATTTGTCAGCTCTGTGTAGCTGGTGCTCCTCTCTAGAGAAGTACTGATGTGTTTTTGTCCCAGATCCCAGTATTAAAAATACCCTCAAAAGCTAATGATCTATGCAAATGGATCTATTCCTTCACTTAACTAATTGGAAACATACGAGCCAATTTTGAGCACCATTTGTCAATGACCTCCTCTGTGCCTGCAACTCACACACACACACACACACACACACACACACACACTAATAGTCACTCAGACATATCCCCCTCCCCTCACCGTCCCCTTTCTGCTAGACATTTTAATCAGTTTTGAGAGAAATAATTGTCCAGGTAGACGTCTAAATCTGGAGGTATTTCAATTATGCCGTGTGTCTGCCTTCAGGCAACATATCCCCAACTAAGGGCTAATCAACCATGTATGATGTGTGTGATTAACCTAACACACACACACAAGTGTGTAAGTGTTAGTAGGCACGGACCAGACATAACAAACTACATCACCCAATAGGAGAGGGGTGGCGTTGGGGTGAGAAGCAGAAGTGTGTCTGGTGACTAATGATGCCCAGTGTCACAATCAGAGCCAGCTCCATGGCTACAGCATGCAGTCCAGGGGGAATAGACTCCCCCCAGGGCCATGTTATCTCAAGAACAGGTCGTCTGTCTGACATTGCAGTCGCACAGTGTTGACGCACCGGTTCAGGTGGAAGCCCTAACAAATAAGAAGGACTCCTCATAATATTGTCACTCTCTAAGAAGGTGATTGACGGATTTTAAGCCCTACTGTACCCCCCAGTTATATTAATGTTGTTACTGTAATAGTAGCATTATTTCAGTTTCTGCTGTTAAACCTGATAAGAAGCCGGTAGGGGTCATGAATGAATCCGTATTTTATTTATGTTTGTTCTCTTGGAATTCAAATTCAAATGTATGATGTGAGTTTGACAGATGATGGCAGCTATGTAGCGCAATATATCTATCTATCTTTCTGTCTGTCTGTCTGTCTGTCTGTCTGTTCAAAACTTTTTCTTGGTTTCCCCTCCCTACTTGCCGGCACCTCCGCCCCACTCCTTCCTCTCCTCCCTCCGTCTTTACCGCCTCCCCTCCCCTCTGTCCTGCCACTGACCCAATTCCACACATGGGAGGGACACTGCAGGGAGGAGATGAGCAGTGGTGAGGTGCAAGAGAGAAAGATAGAGAATGAGAGGGAGAGGAAAGAGAGAGAGAGTTTGACAATCAATACTAGAGAGAAAAGCAGCGGGAGCCCGGGGAGAAAAAAAAACAATTGGCCACCGCCGCCTTGCCGGGACAAATTGCTCGTCGTCCAGACATCGCATGCGACTTAAACACACCCGACAGCCCCAGGACCACTGGGGGGCGGAGCGGGGCAGGGAGGGATCCCAAACACCTTACCCTTAAGACAACAACGGTCGCCCTGACGTGGAGACGCGGCTCGGGGAGCAAGCATGGAAGAACACTGGCATATAGTGGGAGACTGAGCGACAAGCACACACACACACTGGGAGCTACAGGTTCCCCAGGCTGGAAGTTTGTAGCCTGCGGGGGTGTTGTGGGACGGGAGAGAGAGAGAGAGCACAGAGGACAAGCAATGCAGCTGTTCTTCCAGGAGACGTGGGAGGTGGAGGGGCTGCAGACGATGGGTATTATCCTAGTGGTCTGCAGTTCCCTCAAACTGATGCACTTTCTGGGGCTGATCGACCTCTCCAGCCAAGGTAAGAGAGAGAGAGAGAGAGAGAGAGAGAGAGAGAGAGAGTGGAACAAGACAGGTACTGTGCTGGGGTGAAGTGGCAGTGTGAGGACCAGGGTGGGGGGAAACAACGTCGACTATGACTATCAACATGTCAATGTGTGTGTTGTGTGGGTGTGTGGGTGGGTGGGTGGGTGGGTTATACTGCAGGGCAGGAGACATTCTACCTGACACTGTATTGTGTATTGTGTAGAAATAAGCTTCACCACATCGTAGATGGGGCTCCTGTGTGTATGTAAGAGAGAGAGAGAGAGAGAGAGAGAGAGGGATATTTTTACCTCCCTATGATGTCCAGCATACAGTGAATGGGCAGTTGTACAGTACGTAAATTGAGCACCAATGACTCCACAGCGTTAGTTACAAAATACTTTACAGCTTTACAGTGCACACTTTATACTGTATACTTCTTTTGCCAAAACTTCCACACCAACATTGCAATTCTGCTAATGTAATCTTTCAAAATGTTCCAGTCTAGTCTTAGTCAACAATGGAAGTATTATCCAGTATTAGTACACACCATGTAAGACTGGCTTTAATTGTTTTCATGTTCTAGGAGAAAGAAAAGAAGAAGTCACGTGGTTGCACTGAATTCTAGATGACTACCTGCTGTGAAGTGCTGCCTCTTCCCACTCCTAAATCTGCTATAGCCACAGTTCAGTTGCAAGAAACACAAGGGTGAAGGTGGGGCATCCAGGGACACAAAGAAGAGACACTCATCAGACTTTTCCAAGAAAGACCTGGCTAGGACAGTACAGTAGTAAACCTGGTTTGCAATGAGCATAGAGCACAGATTAGAAGAGGAGGGGAGATAAAGAACAGAGGCAGAAGGAGAGGAGAAACATATAGGCTAACGATGATCTTAATCAAACCCTGTGTCTCTCTAACAGGGACGGCCAGCAGGAACTATACTCACTACAAACAAGTCATTTATTACACTGTACTGTATACACACATGACATGGCTATTCCCTTGCAACCCCCGTCTAAAACATCCTGTATGTTTTTATGTCCGACGTCTTTGGCTGTTCTTGAATTGAACATCCCTGGGTCCCACTGCCATCGAATGTCAGGTAGTAACAGACACACTAAGAGGCATACACACCCTGGGGCAGAGGGCTGGGCCGGGGTGAGGTGGTTGTGAGCCTGGTCGGGCTCCAAGTGGTGCCAGGCAACAGGCTATAGCTACACGGACAGGGACAAACACAGGACCAAGACCTGGACCTGTAGAGACTGGCGCTATCCTGATTGTTTTGGCTATTCCATTATGGCCTTCATCCCTCAGACTTCTGCGGCCCTGCTCAAGGGGGTGAGGGGCATGTTGCCATGGAAACGCAGAGGCAAGAGCAAGTGCATACTTGAGTGCAGATATACTGTATGCTCTCCTCCACGGATTGCCATCTATGTGAAGGCGCCAGAGTGAACGGTTGTGCTATAGGCTGTCACGCTGCCAAGAGCATATTGTGGTCGCAGTCATGTGGACTGCGGGGGTTTGGTCCTCGTCTCAGAGTACATGTACTCACACAGTACGTAATGTATATCTTACGGATGTGACTAGATGAATCTGTGAGGCGTGGTGAACTACTGGTAGCTGGTTGTGAACCAACAGACTGGTTTCTGATGTCACGGGGGAGTGTTTCCAACATGTTGGTGTGTTCGCTCAGTGGTCAGCGGGAGTAAAAAGAGAATTCAGCTGATACTTATTGACACCTTTGGTCTCCCATCCCCAAGCCAGGTCAGCATGCTATTACTAGAGGGCATGTTTCGGTCTACTGCATGTACAGTGTGTGTGTGTGTGTGTGTGTGTATGGGTGTGTGAGTTCATTATGCAGCGTGTGTCTAACTCCTGTGCTATGGTTGGTAATTGCAGGTAATCCCTCAACCAGCCAAAGCAAAAAAACCATAAAGCAGCGGTTCCTCAAGCTGCTGCCGTGCTGCGCGCCCACAGCGGTCCCCTCGATCAGTGAAAGCAAGTGACCCCCTCCCTCTCTATGTGTCTCCATGTCCACAACAGTAGCGTGCACTGTCCTACGCACACACACACACACACACACACATACACGAATACACGCACGGACACATATGGTCACACAAAGCCCCCCCCAAATCCTCACACGTACACACACACAAACACACATGCGCGCACACGGCATTACCACTTGATTGTGTCGAACGGTCCAGGCCTGTTTGCCTATTTGTTGATTGAAGTGTGTATTATTCCCTCAGGCCATGAGAAGTGTGCGTGCGTGCATGTGTGTGTGTGTGTGAGAGAGGAAGAGAGAGAGTGAGAAATGCGATGTAACAGGAACAATGCACCTGGCTCCAATCCGATACGGGTAAAAGTGAGGTTAAATGAGGTTGCAGAGGATGACATGCTGTTTTAATTTTGTTGGGTGTGTGTGTGTGTGGGGGGGGGGGGGGGCTGTCTTTCTGTGTTTACACGACTTGACAGGACTGTTTTGTTTTTGTTTTTTGCAAATGTTAAAGTAATCTTTTCATAGTTAAAATGTATGGTTGCTCCTTGTTGGCTGGTGCTATGATATTTTTAGTTTTTTGTTGATTAGGTATCAGTATGTTTTTAGGCATGAATCTAGTATTCATTACAGTAGGTAGACTCTAGTTTCAGTCATGTCAATTAACTAGGTTTTGAGGTATGATGTCAATTAGGTTAAATCTTAAACTAATTTATGCTAACTAAGCTAATTGTATATCGCATATACTGTATATCTACCATGTCTTATACCTGTAAATTCAGTATCCAGTCTATCCAGAATTTCATACACAACGATGAGCCAAAACATTATGACCACCTGGGTGGTAATCCCGTAACCATCGCTAAGATGTTTCTGCCACTTGTGCCCTTCTGTTGGTTCGTTGCCCTTGCCCATCGATGAGCCTTGGGCACCCAACACGCTGCGCGCTTCGTGGTTTGTCCCTCCTCGGACCACTGTGGGTAGGTACTCGCCACTACTGACCTTGCCGTTAGGGAGATGCTCTGACCCAGTCTTCTGGCCGTGACCAAGTGGCCTGCCCATTTCTCCTACACATTGACTATGCTTACAGCCTAATACAGTATATCCCAGACCTTGACATGCGCCGTTGTTACGAGATAAGCAACACTGTTCGCTTCATCTGTGAGTGGTCATATTGTTTTGGCTGGTGTGAATTTGCCTTAATAGGTCCAGGAAGTGTGCGTGTGTCTGTGGTGTGTCCTGGTGTGGTGACAGCAGGTGTGTCTCTCTTACAGACAGCATTGAAGATGACTTTGAGCTGTCCACCGTGTGCCACCGACCTGAGAGCATGGACAAGCTGCAGGAGCAGACTAAGTTCACCAAGAAGGAGCTGCAAGTCCTCTACAGGGGCTTCAAAAATGTAGGTCAGGCCGTGGCAAAGGATAGTGGTGGTGGGGGGGGGTGCTTAGAAGGCTGGAAGAGATCTCAAACCAAAAATAAATATTCCTCATAATCTTGTGGTCGATCATTGACCTATTCATTTTATAGTATTTGTTCACTTACCACTCAGTTACTCTAGGTGTCGCCAAAATGACTGGAAACTAAACTGGAAAGTTACTTGAAAGTCAAAAGTTAGTTTTATTATTTATAAGGTATATTAACATGTTCTCCTCAATATAGCCTAGGTATGGTGACATATTTGTCGAGTAAGGAGTTTCCTGGTCACTCTCCATTTGCTTATTGCGGCCTCACATAGGTTCTCTGTTTTGAGTGGGGGGCCATACATTAGCTTCTCCCCTGAAGTCTGCCATCAGGGTTCCATTCAGCATTCAGTGATTTATTTATTTTTTGCACCCTTATTATTTGTCTTACTTATTATAGCTTTGTTACATTTGACCTTTTTTTTAAGGGCTTTAATATGTCTTTAGTTCCATACACTGTACGCATGTGATAGAAAGAAGGAATTGGTGAGTTATTTGTGTTGCAGGAGTGTCCGAGTGGCGTGGTGAATGAGGAGAACTTTAAAATAATCTATTCCCAGTTCTTCCCTCAAGGAGGTGAGTTGTTACTGGCCGAGGTTCGGCTAGACCTAACCCCTGAACCTGGTGAAAACTGTATATCCACAATAATGTAATTGTTTTAAACCTAAAATGATTAAACATTCTGTGTAAGAATATAGCTGAACATCTTTATAAAGGGGTGAATAGATATAGTTAGCACATTTACTAATTGTAAATCTTAAATTACGTTATTTTACATGCACAGCAGATAGGCAAGGCAAATTTTATTTTCATGATATGAAGTGTGATTTAGTGTTGACCACTTGTTACTGCTGCTGCTATTTTTAGAGCCAGGCTATATTTAGCTAGTAGCCAAACTGCTTGAATCTTAGTAGCAATACTGTGGATCTTTGTGTTTGCAGATTCAAGTACGTACGCACATTTCCTCTTTGAAGCCTTTGACACAAACAAAAATGGATCAATTAGCTTTGAGGTGAGCACTATTTTTAGTTTTTTTTAATGTATTTATTTTCTAAATAGATAGTGAATCTGTCAGTCAATCTGACAGTTTTTCGAAACATGAGCGTTGGGACTCAGGACCCCCCGGAGGGTCATAAAATACTTTTTGGGAAGCTGTGAGATTTCAAGATATTGAAATGATCTGGGTCAGAAAGATTGAGAACCATGTTATTAAAATATGTCTCTCTGTCTCGGTACCAGAATATGTGTGTGTCTGTCCACATAGAGCCCAGATAATATGATGAGATCTGACCTTATTTACTGTGTCCAGATGAGGGTCATTATGAAATGATAATTTAATTTGTTCCCTGTTCTGCGTCAGGACTTTGTGTTTGGACTGTCCATCATCCTGAGAGGAACCATTAACGATCGGCTAAACTGGGCCTTCAACCTCTATGATCTAAACAAGGATGGCTGCATCACCAAAGAGGTAATGATACACACACACACACACACACACACACACACACACACACAAATACACAATCCACCTCCGATGCAAATGTTACCCATGAGGTTTGACAAGAACATCATCGTTAAAACTTTTTTCCTTTCTTCCCCTCCTCCTTGCAGGAGATGTTGGACATCATGAGGTCCATCTATGACATGATGGGGAAGTATACGTACCCCACGATGCAAGACGACGCCCCAAGGGAACACGTGGAGAATTTCTTTCAGGTTGAACATATATACAGCCCACCATTTTACCTTAACACTTCACCTTAGCCTCGGCCAACGCAGCACTTCTTAAGCCTTTTGACCTGTGACCTCGTAAAAGAGTAATAACAACTAGTAACGCCTTATTGAGCACATGTATTATCTCATATCTCACTTCAGAAAATGGACCGTAATAAGGATGGGGTGGTCACCATAGAGGAGTTCATTGAGTCATGCCAAAAGGTAGGACAGAAAAGTGAATGTGTGCGCTCTTATCTGTGACTGGCCAAGCAGAAGACACATGCTAGGGCAAGCTATATATGGAGTTAGTTTATGAACAAGGCCATAGCTAATGCGATGTGTCCTTGTGTGTGTGTGTGTGTGTGTGTGTGTGTGTGTGTGTGTCTTTATTTAGGACGAGAACATCATGCAGTCCATGCAACTGTTCGACAACGTCATTTAAGGATCTGGACCAGAGAGGGCACAGGCACTGACAAAGCGTGGTTGTATGTGTGGCGTGTGGGTGTGTGCATGCAGGATTGTGAGTATGTCTATATTGGTTTATATCTCCATTAAGGTGTGTGTGTGTGTGTGCGTGCTTCTGAGAGCAGAGGACATTAAGAGAGGACAGAACCCTCCACCCCTCCCTGGAGCTTACACTGGGGCCTCTCTATCTACCCTCACCCATTCATTCAGAACCTTCGCTCTCCCCAGACACACAGATAGAAGACGAGAGGTTGTCTCTTTAATCGTGACGCGCTTAAAAGATGTAAAACTGTATTTAACATTGCTGACGGGTAAACGACTTAACGACTGAACTCTGAACGAGATTAGTGACTCTCCCCTCAAAGATCCTTTCATCTTTTCCTGCCTGATGGGTGAGATTCAGTACTGTTGAGGACCAGCTGGTCCAACCTACACGTATGCCGTGTTTAGCACGGCATACGTGCTAAACACTTTCTCGGAGCGGCTGGACTCCACTTCACCTCGTCATTACATTAAAGTGAATCTAGCGCCATCTGTTGAACGAGAGGACGCCGCACACTTGCGAAACCAAGCGTGGACGCGCATACACAACTGGAGACTTGAATAATGTGAATGCCAGGTGGACACACAAAGCGGTGAAATGGATTTTAATATCGCATGATGATGATGTCACTAATATCCAATTATGTATTTTACAAAAGTACTCCAAAGTCTGCCCGTCTGTCTGCTGTTCCTGGTCATCCACAGGTGCCTCACACCATGTGTGTGTGTGTGCGTGCTATATGGGAGCATGTGTAAGATCCATCTGACTATACTTCAGTGGGAATACACCCATCTCCATTCATGACATAACTCTAGAATATTTCCTGGCCTTCCAAACCTATTACAATTTTAGCTGTAAATGTCTTTTGACTGTTGTTCCTCTTCCAGTACTCCCAGTGGTGTATTATTAGCCAGTGCTAAGTGGGATTGCACTATAGCTGACAAACTGGTTCAACCATCCCGTCCCCCATCCCTGGGATCGGCATGCCACAGTCAATAAAAATACATTAAAGGGAATTTTACTAGATTACAAAATGTACTTGTGAAGAGATATGTAATCAGAAAATATTTCATGTGGTTGCAGCAGGTTCTACAACTTAAAAATATATCAATCATATCCCTTACTTTTGCATTACTTTAAGTCACTCCAAAAGGCCTAGCGTGTGTTTCTGTGTGCAATGTTATTGAGATAGGTTTTCGTGTGACATACTTTTCTCCCCATGTAACCTTCCTGTATTCTCCCTCTTTCTATAACACCAAAGAAACAGTCACATATATTGAAGAGGTACAGTATATGAAGCCACTATACAGACATACGTAAGGACCCCCCGATGTGGCAGAAGAGAGAGGGAGACACGGTAAAGAGCCTGGACAAGGAGCAATCAGAGATGCAACAGGGTGTAATATGGTGAACTGGCAGAAGCCTGCATGTTGTATTATCTAGATTTCACTCATGAACCTCAGATGTCAGACTTTAATGAGAAAGTCTTTAGACCCTATTTATAGACTATTCATAGAGATGTACATAAATCCGAACTAATATACAAGTCAGGATCACTAGCTCTAAAGACTCAAAGATGTGCTATGGAGTCTTTTAAATAGACACTAATGTAGCACAAGCAATAATGTTTTTTTATAATGTGTTATCTTCCCACCCACCTTCATTCACTGACATGAGGGGGCACCAGTGGGTAAGGGTGGATTGCCTTATTAAATATACCCTCTAATCCTGCAGTAATATGGCTCATAAGCAAATTGCATTTATTTTACTGAAAACTATGGACAAGCTCTGATTGTTTCTTGTAAGCGCACCTGTTGACTTCCATTATTTGACCACAATTAAAATATGTCTATACCCGCATGTACTGTGTCTAGAGCAATGAAAACCTACTAACCTGTTGTACTGTGTCTAGTTAGCTAGCCTCAACCGGTTGCATTGCATATTCAAGATGTGTATATTTTGTACAGACAATAAATCCACTATTGCTATGCAAAACATGACTGGAGTATGCATTTCTCCCACAGTTTAGTACAGTATTGACTTTATTCAAATTAAGGAAATGCTGTCCTGTTATAATGTGACCCTTTACCACTAGTACGAAGCAGAATTTCAACACATTTCGTAACACCTTGAAATTTATCAATACAATATCAAACGTGAAATAATTTAACTTTACACAATTACACAAAAACAATCCCTCTTGCCACTTTATGAATAGTCTGTGAGATTACAGGCTACATCTTGAGAAACATGATTAGAGGGCAAAGAAGTCTCATTTCAAACAATTTACAAACAAAAAAATAAAATCATCATATTATGACAATATACCAGGAAATGGTAACAGGATCTTAAAGACAAATATAGCCTTTAATACAGAGTTTGATTTGTAAAGCTGGAAACAGTTACTTGTTTTCACTTTGGATATCGTTTAAATATAAAAAAAAAAAAAAAGGACCTGTATGAGGCAATGCCTTGTAAACAGATTGCAGGGCATATCAGCTCATTCCTCGTCTTTCTTCACCAGTCATAACAGAAATAACTAGAAACTGGCTTCCAGATACATCACTGAGGTTGCATGAAGAGGTCCAATCTTAAAAATCAATATCTTATTTCCACAGTTCCACCTTTTTCTTATTTTCACTGATTTGTCCATTGTCTAGTTTGTCAGAAAACTGTAGACTGCCAAAGGTTTAGGATGTGGCTAAGGGAATTGAATTTATCCACACTATAGGCTTTTACTTCGCCACCTTGCGAAGCTCTGCAAGGACCCAGATGGCCAAGGAAAGGAGGGCTACTGAGCCGGACTGGTGTGTTGCGGCCAAGGGTGTGGGAACATAAAACAGCAGGGTGCTGATACCAAGGACAACCTAGACATAAAACCACACACACACATGTTACATTACATTCAACTCTGCATCATGCTGAGACCCATTACCGTATTGATCCAAAATATATATTTAAAAAGATTTCAAGGAAAAAAAACCTGTCTTAAAATCAGACCAATACCTTAAGCCTTGGGCTTTGACTGACAGCTTACCTGCCCATACGCCATCGCTGTTAGTAGACTTATGGCGATCTTGGTTCTCCTAGGCAGCATCACCTTTCTTGAGAACAGATAGAGGCCTGTGACAGCCGTCAATGAGGATATCGCCTGGAGATGGTAATGAGAACACATGAAGGCATTAGAACACTCCTCTGCTCCTTCTCCAACCCCTGTAGAACATCTTGAATGCATTTTACAGACATGGAAACCTACTAAAATCCTGTGGTCAAACTGCACAGTCGTGGGGTTTTCAAAAAAGTTCTTGAGCGTGGGAGAGAAGGCCAGCAGATCATCGGGAATCCATCTCTCACCCATTTTAGGGAAGGAGTTGTAAACCAACCCAGCATCCAGGCCGGCAACAAATGCGCCTGCAACACAACATTTAACAAGATCATCGGCATCTACGTGAATATTATCTAATGCATTGAACATTTTGTCTCCCTGTATTAATCAGGACATGGAGAAGCAGAAACATATTTCATAGTTGTATGAAATATGACACCTAAATTTAGTACCTGAAAGAGCAGTGAGGAAGACAAGGCCACCTGTTCCCTTGGCAAACCTCCTGAGCTGTATGAGACGCTTAGTGTCTGCCAGCTGAGCAAGATGTTGAGATATGAGAAGGAGGAAATCATGAAAAAATACAATTAAATGTATGGAATCATCAAGATAGCTTGTAATTATACAATAATTATTTTGACCACAGGGGGCAGTGTTGAGCTCACCATCAACACATACATTCACTCACCTAAAAGGATTATTAGGAACACCTGTTCAATTTCTCATTAATGCAATTATCTAATCAACCATTCACATGGCAGTTGCTTC
>JAOEHI010052422.1:0-46933 GCA_025447815.1 Percopsis transmontana | reverse complement strand
CGTTTCTCTGGCTATACTGCCTGTGTGTTTTCCTCTGGCTCGCGTTTACTCTCGCTCACCCCACACAACCAGTTACAGCTACAGCAGAATTTACATACAGTAACTCATTTAAGTTAAGATAATGGCTTTTAAATATATATACACACACACACACAGTATATATACGTGTATATATATATATATATACCAATAACCTTCGCTCCAGCTTTCTGTGGCTACTCAAGTCTCAAGGGAGAGCTGGTGCGAAGTGGCGGGGGTGACAAATTTGTCCAGTCTTTAAACAGTTTCAATGCGGCATTAAAAGGAAGGACTGAAAGACAGGAGAGGGGAGGATTTAAGCACTGTGGAGGAGCGAAATAACACATTTAACCTAGTATGCTCCATCTCTCCTTAGAGACTGGAGAACTGGGATATTAATAGAATATGCAGCATTTGCGTGTGAATAGTGAAGGTAGTCTGTAATATAAAAATGATTAAATAGGAGCAGGCCTGAGATCCATCTTGCTAATTTACTAGAGTGTGGCTAGCTAGCAGTGCAGGGTTTTACATGGGTCTCCGGAGATACCGTCAATTTGCCAGAGAACTGAACCTCTCCAACCAATGCACTGTACTGATGAGAAGCCCAGGCAGCACAAGTCCCACTTGGCCTCTTCTTCATCACACTTCCCCGCCTCTTCCACCTCTCTACATCAAGTTAAAGTGGTAGTGCGAAGAACACAGTAACCCATAAATTCATGCTTGTAGCTCTACTCTCTGACTCTGACTTGTGTACTTAAATATGCACGGCATATCGCATATTATAAATAATAGTGTGTACTCGTGCAGAACCTTGCTGCCTATAGCCAGCATACTTACAAATAAATGTAATAAGTATTATCAAAGATGTTTGGAATGCTATGGTAGAAACACTGTTTTCACAAGAATAGAATTTGATATTGAATTTGAATTGGTCGCTACATGTACATTGTGGGACAGTTTTGGTTGTGTAGTGTGCAGTGGATCCTCTATTCTCTAGCATGGATTACAATGTCATTCACATCCTATACTCGTATACTAGATATTGTATACTCTAATTGCACACTTTTAGTATGTACTGTAGTACAGACATTAAATTGATTGGATAGAAGTTAACACCATTCTCTCTCTCTCTCTCTCTCTCTCTCTCTCTCTCTCTCTCTCTCTCTCTCTCTCTCTCTAGAAGTTGACGCTGAATGCTTCCATATACGTCTTTGTGGAGTGTGCATTTTTCTGCCAGACAAAAGGCCAGCTCCCAGTTTGCACCATGTGGGTCTTTGTTCCTAGTTGTCTATTGTTTACTCTCCGCGGCTGTTTATAAAAAAAGTGCTAACTAAAGGGGACCTTACACTGCTTGTATCCCAGATGAGTTATGCGGGCTACTGGAGAAAAATGTTTTATTGCATTTATGAAAGCTTTCAGGCTTAAATACGTTAATTAAAAGTGTCTGTTATATCACTCCAGGGAGTTATGGAATGAGAGAGAGAGAGAGAGAGAGAGAGAAAAGAGGTCGCCTGAATTTAGAAGGAAAGGAGGATTGCTTTGTGAGCGTTCCTCCGGGTGTCACTCTGTTTGGCTTGAGAAGGCAATGGAGCGAGTGATGACACAGGAAGGGAGGGTGGAAATGAATAATGGAAGGATGAAAAAGCCATGGAGAGCCTCTGGGGAGACAGGGGGATAAAACTGAATTAATGTCCACAAAATGAAATATTGAAAACACGGTAATATTATTATTGTTGACAGAGGCCATTTCAATTTAAATGTCTTAGGAAAACCCCACCAATGGCCAGAGAGAGAGAGAGAGAGAGAGAGAGAGAGAGAAAAAGAAAATTCCAAGGTCTCACGGATACCACAATTACTGTAAATATTCATCAGTGGCTCACTGTTGTGGAATCAGCATGCATTACACACAAATACTGTAAACACACACACGTGTGCGCGCACATTTACACACACTACAATCCTAAATGCCATGATTTTAACCTTCCGTGAATAGAGAAGTTTGGCAAAGCTGTTGCTGGAGGCAAAGCATTTTGTAAGAAATATGAGGCAGCTTAAAAGGAATGCAAAACCTCCTACTTCTGCTGCGCGCATGCGTGTGTAATACCTGAGTAGGAAGGATTTTCTCTTAAGCTTCCATTAAAAAAACATGATGATAAAATCAAGCAGTGCCCTACATGGTATGCCACTTAAAGCCCATTGACTCACCTCTATCTACTCTTTGCTGTGTCAGACCTGACAGGGGTGATGCGCTGCAAATATACAACCACCGGTTCTCGACATGGGGGTGATGATAATGTATTTTCACCTGTACAGTACCGAACTTCATGCTTCAAGTTCATGTGTTTTTTTTTTTTATTATTGTTTTTCATGTTTAGTTGAAAGGTGTAACAGTGCTATATAAATACTAGTATTAAAGCTTTACTTACACAAGTAATAGGTCTCTCTCTCTCTGTCTCTCAACCTCTCTCTCACACACACACACAAACACACAGTATCCATCTCTAGGGTAATACTGTATGTCAGTGTGTTTTGACTACAGCACCACAGGAAAAATTTTCTTGCGAACTATAGCGCAAATATTTTAAATGAAAGTAATGAGTAAAAATTCCCACTCCCATTCAACCACCTCTGGGAATAGTGGTTGTCGCAAGTCTCTGGCACCGCTATTTTATCCAAAACAACTCACAATAAGTGCTGAAACAGCCATACACCAGCCATACGCCAGTTATCATAAGTAAATGCATTCAGAACAGTGGCCTCAGCCGTCACTAGAGCTAGACATATTGTAAGTGCCTTGAGTTGCGTTCCAAGAACCCATAATATAGCACAATCCTAAGTACTTCAGCTAAGGACAGATTATTACGTAATACAATGAAAGAGCAGTAAATAACATTTCAGTGTTTTCTTCCTTCTTCCTCTAGCTAGGAGGTAGAGAGCTCAGTAGCGGTGTGGGATTCAGTTCTGAAGAGGTGGGTCTCTGCTGTTCTGACAGCATCGGGGTGCGAGGTCATAGAAGAGTCATGAGGCAGCTGAGCGACCCTTGCACCCACAAAGCTGAGGTGCTAGACCAGTGGTTCTCAGCCTTTTTTGGGCCAGCGCCCCTCTATCAATTATCCAGGTACCTTACCGCCCCCTATCAAATATGATGTAGTCTAATTGCCCTGAATATTAATGATTTGTATTATTATTATTGTTATGGTGATTATTATTTATTTTATTAGGCCTAATATTGTTGTTACTATTGTTATAATCATAAATCATTAAAAAAAATCACATCATCGAATGACAAACAACAGATTTATTTCCCAGGAAACAAAATAGCCATGTGAATAGAAATGATATATACAGGTGTTTAAAAAAAATGCAACCAATGTGACATGTGGCTGCAACCTGTGAAAGTTAGTTAGAGCCTTGCCAGTTGCTTCACTGTGGGCTGCAGAGAGGCACATTTCAGCCGTAGTGCGCCTGAAGCCATTAAGTACAAGGGTTAACCCTAACCCGGACCGGTGGTGAATTTTATATTGTCTAGTACTCATGTCAGATACCACAGGAACATCAATACATAAAAGAGGTAATAACACAATATTAACATATCCAACACTGCTTAACCCTCGTTACGAGAGTAGCGACAAACACAAATTGGAAAAGGAATATATGATATAATTCAGAAACCGCAATCATTAACTGCCACAGGCCAGAATAAAAAAAACCACTGGCCTACCTGCGGCTACTATGGTTACACAAGGCGGAGTCTTCTGGCGCGACAAGACATTTAGAACCTTCAAACATAATCCCACGGGAATTTCATGCTGACGATCAAAACGTCAAGACGGACTGACTAAATTAATAAACAATAATCTACCGAAGATAATAAAATAAATATCAGGCAGTATTTGAGGATGACAGTTACTCAGTCAGTTCAAATATGTCACTATTGTCACGTGAGATCAATGGTTCATTATGATTGGTTCAACCCTGAAGCTGACAGAAACATTGAAGAGAAGAGTTACGATACTTCTCGTCCAGTCGCAGTGGCCTAAACTGGCAGGTTTAATGTTGCTCAACTATTTTTTTGCCAGTAGTTGAAAGTGAATCTTTAATGAAAACTCACATTAAAACAAATTCCCTCCAAGAGCACCTGAGCGCCCCCCTTTCCAAAATATTGCTTCCGGCGCCCCCCATCATCCTCTGAACGCCCTCTGGGGCAGTACTGCCCCCGTTGAGAAACACTATGCTAGACCAAAGTGCTTGAGTAGGTGCTAGTTCCTTGTTTGGGGAGAGGGGGGCAGTTCCATTCACTAGGCCAGCGCCAGTGTCTAGAATCTCACTAGCAACATCCAGAAGAAGACTAGCATAATGAAGTTGGGTTGCCAATTTTAATAAGACAGAAGGAGGAACAAAAGACTGGTTGAGTGTTGACGGTGGGGTTAGGTTAGGTTACTGTATACAGTGTATACTGTATTGTATACAGTATACATTCAAATTGAACCTAACCTAACCCCACCAAAAAAGCTCGAAAACAAGCTTTGTTTTCTAGCTTTTTCATTCTCTCTTCTTCTTACAAAGGCTGGTTCTACCGCTCTGTTGGCTTTTTGGAGGGTCATTCTGTGGAGATCATCTTGCAGAGAAAAAAGCTTGACCTTGGTATGAAACACATGCCCATTAGGCATGGGCAGAAGGAAGACTTTGTCCAACTTTCAACAAACAAACTAAATATTTCAACAGAAAGAAAAGAAAACAAAGAAATGAACATGTGTGATGTTCAGTGCCGGAATGTATGAGTCATTAATTGACTGTAACACACACACACACACACAGACCACGTCGCCCTGCATTGCAGCTGATTATGAATTCACAGAGCAATCAACACATCTCTCACATGTCAGTGAGGCTGGGAGCACTACACAACTTTTAAAGTCTAACTGTTATTCTGGTTTTCAGTTGGAATGGTGCAGGCAGCACTAAGGGGCAGCACTAAAGGGGAGCTTAGTGGGGCTTGAGCTACCCCAAGAATTATCATAACACCCCCAAGAAAGTGTCTCTTTATTAATTTAATACAGCAGCAGAACGCAGCGTGAAAGTGTTTGGGGATTTCTTCCATGAGTTAAAGATCTTTTTGTTTGCTGATGGATTGCAATTCTCCGATGACGTCACTGAGAAGTGATTATTTTATTCCTATTTTCGCTTTTTTTCAGAACTGAGTTCAATACAGTCAGTAAAACATGCCAAGGTTGAACGTTTTTCATGTGCCTCCAGGTAGAATTTATGTTGGCATGGTCCACTGTTAAAGATTTGGTCTAGACATCTATGAGAGAGATTCTATGCGCTTCACATCTCTAGAGCAGGCTGGAGTGCTTGCTAGCTGTGTAGCTGTGATCTGTTTTCTTGTTTATGTCAGTGGTTCGTTGTTGCATTTTGAAGTGTATAGGCTGGTTGGCATATAATATGCTCTGTATTTGTTTGTTGCCAAGATTGTTGTGTATATTACTATTCCTTTCACACACACACTTGCATATGGTTTTCCCACTGCACTGCATGTCTTTAATGTACTGTTGGACCTCCGTAACACACTGTCACTTCGCCAAAGTACTGGCAATAAAAGTACCTGATGCTCCCACTCGAATGCACCACTTAAAACAGTGTGGGTTCTTCACATTAAAGCTTGGCTCTTCACCTCTCCAATGTGATAAAATGTAGAAATAAAAAGCCATGTAGGAGGGCAGTTTTCCATCCTTCTGTCTTGTCATGTGTGCCCAATGTGGTTGTATGCAGCGGACATTAATTAATCGATTGTATGTTTTATGAAAAAAGTAAACAAAGGAAATGATTGGCTACTACAGCTGGTTTGGAGTCTCTCCCGGCTATGAAGCAGTCCATGGTCTATCTCTAATAGATCCCCTCTACTTTAATACTGTTCAGTTTTAACAATGTATAAAATGCTGTTTGCTTGGAACCAATACTTATTGTTATTGTATTATGTTGCTGCCCACTCAGCACCCATTGAATCCTAACCGTCCTGGAAGGGTTGGAATCTTTCCTCTGTGGGCCCTTCTCAAGGTTTCTTCTTCAGTGTTTCTTCCCCAACTTTTTGGGGAGTTTTTCTTTGCCCAATAGAAGTGAAAGGTCTATGCAGCCCTTTGAGACTGTAAGATGATTAAAAGCTATACAAATGAACTTGACTTGAGCGATTTAAAACGATTGTTGATATGTTGTTATGGCAACAATAACCACACCTCTTTCTCTCTCATCACAGGCTGGTGCGGTTTGCCTGCGTACATGGTTGTACATTTGTATATTTACAGGACTGGGGGCTTTTGGCACTGATCGTAGTTACCCATTATATCGAACATGTTTACTCTTCTGCAGCGATCTGGAGCATTAATATTGAGTCTATAACCTGTAACCCTCTCGCTCTAAGATAATCTATGCAGACACCACTGATGAATATTTAGAGTTTCCGGCCTGGCCAACTGTCTGACCCTGACCTGCTGAGGATTTGGCCTGTAGTGTTTGGCCTGGCATTGCTCCAGCGTAGTCCCAACCAGGCACCCACTTTCCACTAATGTCAGTATTAATTAAAGCAAAGCATTGGGAGACCAATACATTCCAGGCTAGAGGTTGACTGATTTATTGTTCGGGCAAATTAATTATAGATAATGGATCATTCATAAAGAAATATTCAGCGTAAGTGAGTGACAATTAGGTCTAATTGCATTCCATGGAAATATAAATGAGAGCAATGTGTGGATGTGTTGTCAGGTATCGGAACGTGACCCAATTGCAGACACAGACAGAATAGTCAAAAAACAAAAAGGTAATTGAGCCACAAAATGGTGGCAAAAAACACAAGATGGAACAAAACAGACAAAGGGGAGAATAGAGACTAAATACACTAGGGGTGATTGGGGAATGGCACACAGGTGAGGCTGATAATTGGTAAAGGGGGAGGGGCCAGGGACCAGCAGAACTAGAGAAGGGACACGCAGAATAGTAGGAAACTAGATGGACAGACTAGGAGCAGGCTGAACTGTGACATGTGTTACCCCTCACTACTGGCTTTATCAGCACTTAAGGAGCAATGTGACATTATTTAGTCTATTAAGAACTTAGTCAAAATGGGTATACTTTTAGAATAATTCTAGTAACTACTAATAAATATATAATACATTTTATTCTTATTTATTGACTACTTGCTGCATCTGATTATCTTAAACATGTGCCAAGTGATGTCACCTGCCATGCACACACAGCTGGAACTAATATCAGATACAGCAATTGAAATACAGTTTGCTTACTTGACTGGCAATGTTTTTCCCACTCAGCTTTGAATATGTCAGTTGCTCTTCTGTTCTCATTTCATTTTTTAAAGGGCCTATTTAGTGAAAAACCACTAATAACACGAAACACATGTTCTGTTAGGTCTGTAGTAGCTTTATGTAACGATTTTAGTAAAAGAAGGGCACATCTGTTGTGTTTTGAGGTAATTTTTCAGATGGTGTGAAAATCTACATCTCACTTGAAAAATGCGTCACTGTGCCCTGGGGGTGCATGTTTCTGCATAGGAGATGCAGGGTAGGGGCAGCATGGGGGGCAGCCACTCCAGTGGGGTGAAGGGGGGGAAGATAGACTAGTCTAGTGGTCTTTGTGTCGGAAGGGCGTGGGTTCGAGTCCTAAGTTGGCCTACCTGTAAGCATCCTTGAGCAAGATGCCTAACCCCTATCTGCTCCATGTAATAGCACAATGTAATTGTAAGTCGCTTTGGATAATAGCGTCTGCTAAATTGTAATTGTTAATTGTGAAGCATCTTCATAAGGCTAGCTACCTCCCTGTAGCTAACTTGTTAGAGATCGCTTGCTAGTAAGTGACCACAAAAACTAACAAAACACAGAAAGTCTACATTACTATCCAAAGAATGACGTTGTTTGTCGTACTGTAGATGGCTGGAGTTTGTTCTGCTGGATGAATCTGATTTATGTTCATAGTTATATATATGTGCTGCTCATTTCACCAAGGAGAGCTTCTCAAGCTATACAAAATACAAGTTAGTTCGGTTCAACCCTCCACCTCAGTAAAGACTCAGTTCCTTCAATATATGCGGTCAGATCCAGTTAGTAACCAATAACAGACTAGAATGAACTTCCCAGTGACAAGAAAATTTGTCGATTTGTATTAAGCTTTTCTCCCCAAAAATGATGGGGGCTACACTAAAACACCCCGCTGGGGAGGGTTTATGTCTTTGAAATTATTTCTTACTTTTAGCTTCCCAGAAGGTCCTGCAATTTAACTGGACTATCCTTTAGGGGCCATGATAGTCCAGTGGTCTAGGTGTTGGACTCCCAGCCTTAGAGTTGGCCTTCCTGTAAGCATCCTTGAGCCTTGAACAAGATGCCTAACCCCTATCTGCTCCTTGTAATAGCAGCATGTAAATCGCTTTGCCAAATATAGCCAAATATAGAAAAGAAACACATGCCAATCATTAATCTTCACAAAAAAAAAAAGGTAACCACACATTGAGATCAGCACTACACTGCATACGGTTTCATCCTGTGGAAAAAGGCTAGTGTTGGCAGATGCAAACAGCAGAACAAAGTATAAACACCCAACAAGAAGAGGTACTAGAAATCTCTCATTGTCAACTGGAGGCTGTTGCTTATATAGCCTAACATGCTGTATGTATTTATTAGATAACAAGACTTATGGACTGATGAATCCCAATGTATTATTCTATACCCTTTCTCGTGTAGGTTGGGTATTTACAATAGGTGGACATAGGAGGAAATCAGACAGAAATCTAATAGGGTCACTGCTGTTAAAATCTCCTCAGTTTTTTATTTGTGACCTCCACCCATTTCTTTTATTTTCTCATCAAGGGATGTCATTCTTATCTATGAGTTCTCCACCCCATAAGCCATTTATCTTTCTCTACAAATACATTTTCCTCGGCCTTGTCTCTGCAAATCTTCTTATACGGAACTCTGTGATGTGCCACTCCCTGCCCTTCTCTTTCTCGCAATCCTCTGTTCTTCCCCGGTGTGTAACTTTGACACTGGCATTTTGCCGGAAGGCTGCTGTGATCTTTACTAAAGACTGCTCATTTCCTCACTACTTTAATTATCCAGATTTAGCGACCCTGTGTCTTTTCAGACCAGCTGGCCCCCAATTTTTTTAATAAATAAATGCTTGACAAGTCTTTGAGGCGACAGAGTGCCTCACTGTAGACCTTCTATGTAGACTTGCTATTGATCATTGTTGATGGGTGTTGGTACTGCTGGGCCATGCAACAAATTATTTTATTAACCAGCAGCAATGTATAGCAGAATCATTCTGTAATCCACCATGCGATGTAACCATTTCTCATAAATAATGCACTTGTAAGAGGTTCTGTATGCCCAAAAAAAAAAGAGTTTTATTTAAAAAAAAAACATGTACGTTTTTAGTCTGCAGAGAAAGTATTGCCAGGGACAGCATGATTACTTCACGTCTTTGTAGCGACACCATCTGTTTACACAAACAAATACATTTGTCCTAGAGTGCATGTTATGATTACCAGTTTTTAAATGTCAGTTCAAGAAACATTCAAACATTCTGCATTCTGCCTCTGTTTGGTGGTGGCTCTGCATCTAACTTTGAAAATGTATCGCAGTGAGACACAAATACTGTATCTTCTGACTAGTGATTCACCTGCATTCACCCGTTGCTTTGCTAAAGGAACACTCGTGCCCCCCCCCCGCCACCACACACACTGACATTTGTAGGTATGGTTGGGTAAAAAGTGTGTGTTTGTGCCCTGTTTGACAGCTGTCTTCTGTGTGTGTGTGCGTGTTTCTGTGGTGTGAGCAATAGTATCCATTTATATTTTAGCGATGTACACCACTGGGAGCACTTGCCTCTTTGAAGCAGGCAGATAAGAGCTGAGCTTGGGTCACAGCATAGATATGGAGTATCTGATTGGCTTAAATTTGTGCCAGGTGATCACCTGCTGGATATTATCGGGGGCAAAGGACAAATAGTGGTGGTCCTGTTCGGAAAGTACTGACTTAATCATCCCGATTTTAAATCCTAAATATCATGTTTGATATAATCGGGGCTGCCCCAAGTAGTCTGCAAGCAGTTCGGGAGGCTTAAGCTGCCTTCTAGAGATGTTCAAATGGAAAGAATCTTTGCAAATCAAATGATTCCTTCAACGGAGCGCAATGATTTTTTTATTAAAATATCTCACGCTTGTTAAGGTTTGACTGCTCTGGCTTTCCTCATTTCAAAAGACTGTTTCTGTTTCTAGCATGAGCAAATGTCATTCATTGAATGAGAACAGGGCATCTCGGTTACTAATTGACTCGTGACGTTTTGTGAAACCAGATAATGCACTTAATGCACTGAACAACTTGGTGAACGAGTCTTTTGAACGAATCCTTTCATTGAAAGAAGTGAAATAATTTGAATCTACTGTATAAAAAGAGTTGCATCTGCCATCTCTACTGCCGTCACATGATAATAAATTTGCTCTTCACTCACCGCGAGGTAGGACGAGCATAGTACAGACAGACGATGGCGCAGCGCATGCAAACGTCATCAAAAAGTGGGCAAGGTAGTTATTTACCATCTTTCTGGCCAACAATGACACTACCTTGCTATTCAGACCAGACAGCGATGAAAAAAATGGCAATCAAGATGTGTTTGTTATCTCGCTACGCAAAAGGAGAATTCCACTACTGTAGCAATTTGCAACAAGGTGGTGATTACTGTATGCATTTTAATTTGGGCTAATTTAACAGTAAAAACAGAAACTTTATGCACTAATTCCTTTTTTTTGCCCCAAAATTTTGCTAAATGCCCCCATTTTTTAAACAGTGGGGGACTTTTATTTCCTACACTGCCTGCCATGCACACACAGCTGACACTAATTTGAGATACAGTAATTGTTGTTGTTGTTGGAGTCCCTGTTCATGTTGTGGCCAACAAGCCATTACATATCAGACCACTAAACAATGTGTAGATATATGCAGCAGCAGTTTGTGTTCGAAATGGTCTCTTTGGTCCAGCACCAAAACGTTGTTTTGCCATTCCTCTATACTCCTCCCCGTACATATCTCCTAGGCCAGTAAATGTCTCCATCCCTCACCCTACAGCCAAACACCCTTTCATGCACAGTTGTGATTGGAAACATAAACAGTGGATCGTGGCAAAAAAGGAAGTTTATGGGTTCTGTAACACAATTGAGAAGTGTGCCTTTAACATGGCAGCTTTATAAGATGTAAGACATGGACAGAGAAGTAAGTAATATTTCTGCAGTTCAGCATTTACATAATTTCAGTTTACTTTATCTATAATGGAGAGTCCCTGAAAGGATTTACATACAAGAATAAACATGTAATGAATCTGACTGAGCAATACAAGTAGATGACGACTAACTGGTAACTGTGGCTCAGTAGTTTAGTGTTGACTGACATTGACATTACAGTACATTTCTCCCTTTAGCTGGATCTTACCAAGTGATGTAATTGTTATTGTAATTGTAATGTGATACAAAAGTGCTAATGAAAATGATAGAGGATCTTGTCTATACTACATTACAGAAATGTCATCTCAGACTGGGATTCTTTTATCAAATATCCTCTCAGGGAATGGCAGGTTATGCCTGTCTACAAATACCCAGGTCTTGGCGGGGATAGTCAGGTTTAGAAATCCAGTCAGCTACAAACCATTCAATAGGACTCTTGAGTCTGGGAGGGAATGGTGCGTTTTATCATTAGCTGGACTCATTAGTCGTCTCTTCCATTAATGTCTCACTTTTTGCCATCGAATGGATCAAATTTACATTTTATATATGCTATTATAAGTCATATTTCATCAGGATGATTATTAAATGTATGCCCAAAATGTATTAAACATGACTATAATAGCCTCTCAAAAGATAGAAGTTTATTGTTAAACATTTCCAACAGAGTAACTAAAGAGTGTAACCTGTGTGTCCATGCATCAAACCCTCATAAATTGCAAATCTCTTTCACAAGATCCTTCGCCTGTACTGACCAGGTATCACCCTATATTCTCCTGGAGCCTGACACTTACTGCAGGTGTGACCTAAACTATTCCTTTAGCATGAAATGCACAAATTTGTTTCCATCCTATATAAAACCTCCCTGACTGATTCTGGGACAGTTTGGCAAGTAAGTATGGTTGAGTGAGTATGGTTGCCTGGTAGGACAAAGTTTAGTGAGATGTCTGGCTGAGCCGCCCACAGGGCACAGATGCAGTCTGGGAGATATTTACAGTTTGACCTCAGGCCTGTCTATCACATACACACGCTCTCATACACACACACACACACACACCTCATTCAGTGAAGCTTCTAATCCTAAAATAGGTTTTGAGTACTATAGGAATTTATCTGCACTATTCACATAGTAATAGGCTTCAATACTCACTAGCTGTTTAAGCACACAGTATAGTGTAATAGTAAAAACGGTAGATTGTGACAATATAGGAAATTCCCAAAAATAATTGATTGATTAGAGTAGGTTAAAACCTTGCACAGTAGGGTAGTATTGTGAATATGATAGCTAGTTTGTAGGGAATATAATTAAGACACGCTGTACTAACTGATTATCTTCTAAAAACGTGGTTGTGATATATTTTTCTGAAGAAGGAAGCATTTGTCAGAACTAAGGGCATGGCCTGGTGTTTAGACTCTGTACTGTAGCCTGGAGAAGCGGATGGCCCTTTACAGCTTTGGAGGCAGCATGAGGGTTTTGAAAAACGCTGCAAGCCGCCACAGGCAGTTGCTGGAGGCGGGAGGTGGCGGGATCGATGCATTTTTAAAGGCGATGAAGGCAGTGTTTGGGGAGGCGGGCTGGCAGGAAGTTTCCACAGACAAGATGGGAGATGAATAACAGTCAAACAAGGAGTCAAGGGGAGTCTAATCCTCCTTATTTTTTACCAGATACTCAAAATGTTTCTCCCCCAACCCTTATACTTACACTCCAATTTGACCATCCCCTCTCTCTCTCTCTCTCTCTCACACTCTCTTCAGCATTATGTATAGCTGTCTCAGAGCTACTGCAAGTCCATCACATGTAGTTTGTAGTATCACAGTCATTTCCAGGTTGTTATAACAAACAGACAACTAACACACTTCAATTACCAACAGATTACCAACACTTCTGTAAGACATAGGACACACATTGGAGCCTAACAATTACAATATGTTTGCAGGAGGCAACCTGGGCAGCCGGACAAACTTAATTGCCTGGGCACTGAAGTATCACTATGGCAACATACTAATTATGTCTATTAAGTCTATGGGGAAGTCTAGGGGAGTCTAAGCTCACTTTGCCCATACAGGTATCTGCCTTTCATAAGCAATTCTTATCTGCATTAGTGCACACAGCCTACCTAGTACATACTCTCTTCCTAAAACATACCCCATCTAGTTGTATGTATTTACAGTGTACAAAAACTATATGTGGATCTAGTTCTGCAGATGGAAATTGAGTTACCAAGCATATTTATGTCATTCATAAAGAATGACAGCATTACAACAAAAATTAAATGCTTTCACTGCCTGCGATGGTGCACACACAGACTGTAGAAAAATAAATACTGTAATTCATGTTTTTTGTAACTACCATGTCAGTCAAGTTGAAGGACCTGCACAGGTAGACGGTGAACAATTGCTGTGAGAATTTGCTTTACATGCCACAGTATCCTATTATATTTCGGAATACTTCAGTAAGTTTCTTAAAAGTCGGATATAGGCTTATAGGTTTCTGTGACCAGGATATGATGTTTACATGCACAATGATAGGGATACACCAACCATCCTTATCATAACCTGGATATAGTGTACGTATACACATTTAATGTAACTAGCAATTCAGATCTGTGCAAACTCTTCTAACAAAGATCCAGTAGCTATAATCTTTTTAATTTTGTTGTTATGATATTTAATTTATTCTATTAGTTCAGTTGTTCTTAATGTTCATTACATTACATTAACATTTACAGCATTTAGCAGACGCTTTTATCCTATTAGCTGAATAGGTCGTAAGCAAACAACATTCTGTTAGAATAATGACAGCAGCATGTTATCAGGGCTAATTTAGCTAACATTTTACAACATACATTTCCTATTAACATATCATTCAATCCTCAAAATCATTGCTAACAGCCTGAATACCAGCAAAGTGCTTCCTTTTCTAAGAGCTGATCTAACAGAGCAGGAGAAAGAATAATTATATTTTTTTAAATAAGGGATGGAAACA
Source organism: Percopsis transmontana (assembly GCA_025447815.1). Lineage (NCBI taxonomy): Eukaryota > Metazoa > Chordata > Actinopteri > Percopsiformes > Percopsidae > Percopsis > Percopsis transmontana. The sequence continues at coordinate 32,654 of JAOEHI010052422.1, read as the reverse complement.
GAAGATAAAGGATCGTCAAAGAGAACTTCAGTTAGTGGGAGTGTTGTTGGTGAACCTGTTTCCTAAGAACTTACTAAGGAAACAGTAAAAAACTAAACTACAAAATTAAAAAATTAAAAAAGACTACCAAGACAGCATGGGATATAATACTAACTAAACTAAAAATAATTTTAGTTTAGTTAGTATTATATCCCATGATGTCTTGGTAGTTTTGAATTTATTGAAGATGGAGGTGTGTGTGTGTGTGTGTGTGTGTGTGTGTGTGTGTGTGTGTGTGTGTGTGTGTGTGTGTGTGTGTGTGTGTGTGTGTCCCATATCCATTGTTTCCAAGCCACTATGCTCATGTAAGATTAATTTGATGAACTCAATACGTCAAAAATAATAAAAACCTCTCATAGAAAATAGAAAAGAGAAAGCAGAATTAAGAATGGAAGAAGGCAGATGTCTAGCGGCAGAATACATTGATAGAATATAATGGAGAGACAGAAAGGGAGACGGAGGCTAGATAAATAAATACATAAAAACAAAAAAAAACTGACAGTGAAAGTTAACGAAGCAAGTAAGGGAGTGAAACCGGAATACAAATATATAGGAAGGTAGGAAGGATGAAGCAAAAGAATAAACACAGGCTGGAAGGATAAAAGAAGGGTGGGTAGAAGGAAGGGAAGAAAAATACAAAAAACAAAAGAACGGAGGATCGAAAATGAGCAAAATTGCAATACGGACAAACCAAGAGAGCCAAAGGAGAGGATTAAATGCTAAGTGTAGTCTAACAACAAAACAAAAGCAGAAATGAGGCATTAGGCCTTCATGTACACTTTAGTCAATAAACACACTGCACGGTGGATTCTGAAAGGCATACTGTGGAGTTTCTTTCACAAAATAATTATAGAGATGTAGCATAATTTAATTTCCTGTAAAACACACAGACAAAAATGAACAACACCTGTTTCAACAGATGTGTTGTGGATGACAATTCTCCCCGACCTAGATTATCTCACACAGTCCAGCAACAGAAGACACAAAGGTAAACATAAGCCACACAAAAAACAATACCCAGACAATTTGCCATTTATAACTATGGTCAATTCATGTCAAGTCAGCTTTATTACGGGAGAGTTTTGGATAGGCCACTGAAAAAGATTGATCACTTTTCAGTTTGAGCTGTTGGTAGGAAGTTTGAATCTTTTTACTGACTCAGATCTTTGAATCTCAGTCAGTAAAATGAACAAATCTTTTTTCGAGTCATTACGTTCATTTTAAAACTTGTTAGTGCGGCGCTGTTGCTCTCTTGTGGGCGATGTAAAGAAGAGAGCGATTCTCAAACACTGAAGGCTACATGGTTTGCTTCAGTTGCCAAAGTATAATAGCCTACTCAAATTAACTTCTTGATCATTCTCTATCATCATTCTATAAAGCCACAACCAACTCAAACCATATGAAAACCAAGGAGGTGTAGAGACGCACCACTGTCACGTGACAAATGAACGAAAGACAAACTCGAAGACCCATAGTTATGAGTCATGAACTAATCATTTCTGTTTCCTGTGCTTAGCGTTTAGCCCTGTGGCTGAGCAATACAGCTGTCACGTGACAAACGAACGAAAGACACAAACCCGAAGACCCATAGTTATGAGTCGTGAACTAATCATTTCTGTTTCCTGTGATCAGCATACAGCCCTGTGGCTGAGCAATACAGCTGTTAAGTGACAAATTAACGAAAGACACAAACCCGAAGACCCATTATGAGTCGTGAACTAATCATTTCTGTTTCCTGTAGCCTTAGGCTTAGCCTACTGAGCCTATATGCAGCTGCATGTGACGACGAGTGAACGTAAGAGTCCAAGACCATTTACGCATGTAACGTGAAACGTTCACGAGCAACAGAACACTATTACAATAGTCTAACTGGTTTGAGACGAACGCATGTACTTCAGGTCTTTTACTGATAGGCAAGTTCTCAGGTGAAAGAAACTTCCCTTAACCACTGCATTTATCAAAGCAGAAGGTAGAATCAAAGATCACCCCCAGAGTTTTTTTGTTGGATTTAACATGGGACGAGAAAAGGCCAAGGGTTTGGTCAAAATTTTTAGTGATAGCGGGGGGGGTCAAACAGCATCACTTATCTTTATTTTCATTCAGCTGGAGAAAGTTTTTGGCTATCCAGCATTAGCTGTTCTGTTTTAGCATTAGCTGTTAGCCATCTCATTAGCTCTGATTCTATGATAATGGTAGTACACAAGTAGGCTACTATGAGACATTGTCATGTTATTTACCGAGTAGATGAGCATATTGCTATTGCTGGTTTACATTTACAGCATTTAGCAGAAACTTTTATCCAAAGCGACTTCCAATTAGTACATTTGTCAACAGTTGAACTGGTTAACCACTAGTTTTTGCAAGCACATAACATTCTTCCAGAATAAGCGCAGCATCATGTAACAAGGCTATTTTATCTATGCATTTGCAGAACATTACTCGAAAGTTATCATTCACTCTTCAAACAGTCTATAATTGCTAACGGCAAAGCGCTTAATATTCTAAGAGCTGATATAAGAGTAGAAAGAAGGAAAAAAAAAATTTGTAATGAAATTTTTTTTTTAACAAGGTAGGAAATGAGAATAGAATAAGGATTGTTATAGTAGGATTAGTGCTATGAGGTGGAAAGCTCGGTAGCCGAGGTACCGAGATGGATCTTGAAGAGGTGGGTTTTAAGCCTCTTGCAGAAGATCGGTAGTGACTCTGCTGTTCTGACCGCTGCAGGGAAATCATTCCACCATTGCGGCGCCAGGACAGAGAAGAGTCTGGACTGGGCTGCGCAGCTCGTAGCGATGGAGGTGCCAGCCTGCCAGCCGAGGTGGTAGATCGAAGTGCTCTGGCTGGGGCTTGGAATCTTACCATTGCTTGGAGGTAGAGCGTGACAGTTCCTTTTGCTGCCTTGTAGGCCAACCCTAATGTCTTGAATCGGATGCGGGATGAGATGGGGAGCCAGTGAAGGTCTCGAAGAGGGGGGTTACGTGAGAGAACTTTGGTTGGTTGAATACTAGACGTGCTGCTGCATTTTGGATTTGTTGTAGGGGTCTGGTAGCAGAGACCGATAATCCGGCGAGTAGAGAGTTGCAGTAGTCTAGACGTGAGATTACTACACCTTGGACTAGAAGCTGTGCCACTTCATTTGTGAAAAACGGCCTTATCCTTCTGATATTGTAGGGGGGAAATCTGCAGGCTCGAGTCATTGTGGCAATGTTGGCTGCGCAGGACAGTTAGTTGTCCAGGACAAAACCTAGACTCTTTGCAGTTTGACAGGAGGACACTGTGGTGTTCTCAAGGGTAATGGACAAGTCCACTTGAGGGCAGTTCTTTGCCGGGAGGTTGAGTAGCTCTGTCTTTTCAAGGTTGAGCTTGAGGTGATGCGAAGACATCCAAGCACTAATGTCAGCGAGACAATTAGAGATTCTGGTTGAGATCTGGGTATCGGATGGAGGGAATGAGAGGTAGAGTTGGGTGTCGTCAACATAGCAGTGGTAGGAGAATCCGTAAGAACAGATTACAGAGCCAAGAGATCTAGTGTACAGTGAGAAGAGTAAGGGTCCCAGCACAGATCCTTGCAGAACACCAGTGGTTAGCGGGCAGGATTTGGACAGGTGTCCATTCCAGAGGACTCGATAGGAGTGATCTGTTAGATAGGACTCAAACCAGGAGGATTCAGTAGCATAATGCTTCTGTTAGGGCAAAATACTAGCAGTTCCATGACAGACTTGAAATCTTGATAATTGTTATGAAATAGAACGTTTGTATTATGGTAAATGTGGGCTGAGTAAATGTCAGGAAACTATACAGTATTCGCTGATTGTCAGGCTGCCCTTGAATTATGTTCACACATGTCAGCATCTATTAATATCCCACATACTCTTCCAATGGCATGTCATGTCTTTCCAATCAAGCTTTGCATATAAATCTTATGTTTGTGTGCATGTGTGTGTGTCTGAAACCACTGAAACCATTATTTGTAGGATCATTGGGTCATTATCTTTCCAACCTGAATCTTTCTCTGTAACAAGTGACAGTATTTACTTAAATAATTGGGGAAAAAATTGACATTTTGACATTTGGTTCAGACACTGTACTAGATAGACTGTAGTCTGACCTTTTAATTATTATTTGATGCAGTGTCTCAATCACACACACGCAAGCACACACCCACACCAGCTAACTAGCTATTCCTTTAACATCGCCACTCTCTCCCTCTTTCTATTCTTCATGACTCTCTCTCTTTAGATTTATCCCTTTAGAGTTCTCTGTCCTTGTTTTACTGTCCTCTACCTGAGTGGGAACTCTATTATCCTTTAAGGCTATGCATGTGTGAACTGTGCAATGGCCCCGTAAATAACTGTTACAGAGGTCCGACAGTAGCCAAAAACTAAAACCATCTAGAGCAAAATAATTCCATTATCGTTCAGATTAGCCTGAGCCCATTATCTGACCTGGGTTGAGCCTTGATTTCTGGGGCGGCTCTCCACAAGCTGATGTCAGTGAGGGATCTCGCTGATTGCTACTTGTCTTTATATTTGATCTTAGGAATGACCTCTCCCTCCCTGGAACCGCCATTAAAATTAATCATCTTCACTCGAGGACCAATTCACTTGAGGACCACAGACCCCCCCCCCCCTCCCCCCCGTCACTGCCCTGCCATGCCCTGCCCCCATTTAAGCCCTTCAGAGCCATCACAGGGATATAAAAAATAGATTTTATTACATTAGCTTCGCGGACCCTCCCCCCTTTTCTCCACAAAAAAAAATAAATCGTGTAAAAGTGTGTTTGCCAAGTGCGTTTGACAATTTTTGATGGGCAAGGTGAGTGACTTGCGCCTGACGATTTTACATTTAATACAATTGAATACATTTCTGCTAAAGCCTGAAGGCGGACCTTGGAAAACTAGCTGAGAAGGGAATGGAAAGGCGTTACTCTGTTACTCCAACTTTACTCCAAAAAATTTAATTCCCTGGAGTAATTCCCTTGAGTCTTAAGGGGGCAACATTGTTTCACACTTTTTGTATAGTGAGTTGTTGTTGTTGCTTTTGCGTATAATTTGAAAGCTGTCTCAAACCAAGCTGTCTCTGTCCTTGATTCAATGTCTAAAGTCTTGAGTGATGGAATAACAGTGAAAAACAGTTGGAGAGGAAAAATAAATAGATTTACCTTTCACTATGATGAGTGTCAGTGTGTTGGCAATTTTCTTCATCTGTTTCACTCTTAGTTTTTCTACCAATTGTCAGAGGAACTGAATGAGGCAGAGAAAACAACCATGTATGTTTGTTATTTTTACATTTAGTTGCTCAGATTTTACCTCTGTTTCAACCTGCTCCACTTATAGAACCTACTCTGGTTCTTAAATTTAAAACAAAATATTGCTTATTTATTCATGCTGTAGTTCTGTTGTGTTGGGTAGTTAAACTTGAAAGCTTATTCCACATTTGTCTGCAGAAGTGACACTAGCATGCACACCTTATAGTCTAGATGTTCCTCAATATATACAAGTCTTCAATCAAAAGTGTGGAGTGTTCCTGCTGATTAGAGCCATGAATGAGTTAAAGCCCACACAAGCTGCAAGAATATGGGAGATAAAAAAGAACTGCTAAGAGAGATGGGGAAACGTTGACAGTATAGGAAGTGAACCGTACAGCAGAGAAAGTAAGGGGTTGAGAAGGCGGGGAGAGCGGTAAAGGATGGAAAATAAGGTGGAAGCAGAGATAGACAGAGGAGAGGAGAGCAGTAAGCTGGGTTTCCTGCGGCTGAGCTTCAACAGGTTATATCCAGTATTTATGTTTGTGTACCCGACAACCTTGAGATAGGCTGAAACAATCTAATTCATATGAATAGGCAGGTACCACTGAATATTACATGTGATACTGAGAGCATGAAACAGCAGACATGCAAACACACTCACAACTTTGCACCTTTGGTGCACAGCCACACACTAAATGTAATAAATAGTACATGAGTTCATATTCAAACAAAACGTGCACGCAAAAATTGCTTGCGCCTTTATCTCCTAAAGATGCTGTCAGTAGGATATGAGAGTTGCAATGAGAGCTAGGTAAAAAAGCACAAAAGAGAGTAACATATTAAAAATTAACAACCCAAAATCCCACCCCCTCCTCCTCTGCTCCCTCCATCTGGAGCCTGTTGGTCTGCCATTGCGAAGCGCTATGAGCTGTGTGTGCGCATTCATGTGATTGACAGGCAAGGTCGATTCGCTGGACCAATCAGGTAAAACAGGCGCTGATTGGTAAGAATTCTTACGGGCGGTGTAAGAAATCTAAATTGACTTCTCACCGAGCATTTCACTCAGTGATAGCTCTTAAATCCACCTTTAATGTTTCTCTTTGTAATCCTGCACAGAATATTGTAACATTTGCAGGTATGAGTACGAGATTACAAAATCTGTACTTTAAATTATTCTTTTTAAAGAGCAAAATGTGTTATGCTGCTGGCTGTAAAAAGACAAACCTCAACCATCTTGTCACTTACGTAACTTGCACTTTTTAACCTGTACTTTTTAACCTGCGGATCGGGCTTGTAAACAGCTTGTCAACCAAAGATAGCTCTGGCGCTTTCTCTGCTCCTATTTCTTCCCTTTAGAAGTGTGATGTTGTGATAAATCGCCTATAAATGTCAAATTCTGTGGTTTTTTTTTGCTTTGCGGAAACGACGCTGTAAACAGTGCAAGCTAAGTAGGCTATTGTTGGGGGATTTCTCTCTTTCCCTCGCTTTCTATTCTGCCTGGTTTGGGTGGCTGGTGGCTGGTTAAAGCTGTTGCTTTAAGTCAAGCTAACTTTAAAATTAGCTTAATAAGAAACTAAAATGTGCTTATCAGAAAATACATTTCATCATTTCAGAAGTTGGAACATCAATTACAGAGCTGTTAACGTAACAAATGTATACTTTTAGAGGTGACAGCTCTGGGGTGACATAGGGGCGTGTGGAGTGACAAAAAAAAGAAATAGCTACAAAACACATTTACTGATTTAAGTCAACCTGCCAATAAAATCAGCATTAAATAATGTGCAGATTATTCTCAGATAGCGAGCAAATTAAATATTTGTTCTTGCATGCTTGTTTTATAGGCATTGCAAAATATAATTAAAAGATGCCAGCAAAATGATTGGCTACTCTAGATGTGATAAATTCTCATAAACATTTAATAACAGTCTTATACAGAATTGCAGTGAATATCATTTCAGGAGCAAGATCTAAGGTGAACAGTAAAGGGCAATAAACTCAAATTACACAGTCCAAAAGGTCACTAGGTCAAAAAATAAAAAAATAAATAAAAAAGTTTCAAGAACATGGGTAGACAGGCAAAGGTACAGGCATGGAATCAAGCAAAACTCATTGGTCTAGGGAACAAAGCTGAAGTTAACTACAAAGAGAAATTTTAGCAAAAGCTAGAACGCTGGGGTAAATGCCAAGACAATGGCATTAATGCGCAACCCTTTGAGACTGTAATGTGAGAGCTAATTTGTAATGTAAGAGCTATATAAATATATAAATAGCTTTATATTTATATATAGATGACAATCCGACAATGACAAAAGGCATGCTAGGGCTATATAAGGAGCTAACGATGTCCATGACTAACAGGTGTGACACAACCATGACTAGGAGGCAGAGGTTGGCCTACCAGGTCGACTTGTGGCAAAGAAAACACCATAAAAATATAGCGTGTCACAAAAAGTAGCATATGACATGCCTACACATCAATAATGATGGTGTACTTCTTGGTGTTCCAGCATTATATCATGTCCGACATCTTTTAATTTAATCTTCTCTCACTCTCACTCCACTATATAAGAAGTATAATGAGGCCTCAAGAAGCCGGAGTATCTCTGCTGATGAGACGAGGCCGGGCTGTTTCTTTAATGAACAGACTACAATTCATAAAGTTTCTATGGGAACACCCTAAACCCATCACTGTGTGACGTCACAGAACCTGATGCACTGTATCTTTTTGAGTTAAAGTCCTTTTGTCCTGTGTTTTCTCCTGTGTGTTCCCTGTGTATGTGTGTATGTATGGCGGGCGCAGCTTACCTCCTCTGGCACCCGGCTCATCGCCTGATCTTCATCTACTCATCAACCCTCTGCTCGGCTACCCCAGCTCGTCGCCAGTTTGTTCTGTCTACTCAGTGGTATCGTGACTCTCAGCCTATTCTACTTCCTCTGACAGCCCAGAAACCACTTCCCCACCCATTAATCACACATTAAAACCTTTTACTAAAACCTCACCCACCGTCTCTGTGTCCGCTACTGGGCCTGCTACAAACCGAACCGTAACATGTCTTTTTAAACCACTTGTGACAAAAATGTCACAAATGAATTAGGAATTTTGCGAGTTAAAACTGCTGTATATCGGATTTATGTACATAGTACACATAGTACACAAAATCTTCATACAATAGCCGAGGCATTGATTTTGTTGAACAGTCTTTTTGATTGACGCGGGAGCGTCAATCAAAAAGTTATGACTGCGGTTATTTTCGCTCTGTATGCTGTGTTTCCTGTGTCTTTTCTGTTCAATTTCATATGCAAATAGGGGTGTGCCATAGCCACGAGACGGTTGGCGGAAAGGTTCCATGCCCTGGCCCATGATTGGCTACAGCTGGGAACCACATGATCTATAAAGAGTCAAGATGGCGGCCATCTGGAGGCAGCATGCATTCCTCATCCTCCTCCTCTCCCAACCGGGCACCAGTTCTGCATTGTCCTTGTTGAGATAAGGTGGTTTCTTTGTAATTAGTAGGGATGGACTGCCAGTTGTGTTTAATTAGTTAGGGAGGTAAGTCTTTTGTCATTTGTTTCTAAATTGATTGTTTTGTTTGTTATTTTGGCCTTAGTCCACCCTGAAGCCTATATACTTTATCTATATTTATATGTTCATAAATATATTTTGTAAAATAAACAATTTGCCTTTATATTAAAAAAAGTCTTTGTTTGTGGCCACATGGGACTTGGGGAAGATGGGGCCTATTCAAGTTATGTGCTAGGCACCCCTAGACTGGGGCACCATCCAACATCAAGGTCAACGGGGCCCCAGAGCATGATTGGATGTTAATTGCTTAATGCAGTACACATGTATAGAAGCATCTGCTTTTCCTATGCTCCTCCATTTGCAAGGAACCTCCACCATGCTTTACTGTTCCCTGTAGATACTCATTCTTGTACCACTCTCAAGTCCTTGGCCGAACAAACCTAGTTCCTGTGTTTTTGTGCATAGTTGATTGTTTCCAGAGGTATGGCATTTTTTCAGATGGGTGTACTAACAAATCTAATAATAATAATGATAGCAGTTCATATATTTCTAGTCATGTTTAAACTATATTAAGGTCACATCCATTCTAGCACGGGTATATTTTTACATGGGTAAAATAGCGTATTTCACCACGCGGCCAACACTACGATTTTCGCCTCGGTTGAAAAAAGTATCTGTACATACTGATGAGGGGGAACGCATACGTCATTGAACTGCGCATGTTCAGTTTGCTGAACATATGACCATACGCAGCTCCTGGCACCTAACGTCCCAGGAAAGACCAAAGATGGACTTCCCCTACATTACGGCAGTAAAAAAAACCTTTTGCTCACTAAGAAAAACACTGAACTGCAACAAACTGCTATTAAGAGAGTACATGAGAAACCATAGACCTTTTACTACACAGAGCATCCTGGTGACTGGCCTGGTAAACACAATACAGAGGTGAAATCTAATTGACTTGTGTTCTGTTACTCAGGGGAATGGAGTGTTTATAATCTCGGGAGCTATACTAAATAAGGAACTATCCCCTAGACACTATTGTGAAGCTCAATAGTGGCAGGAAGAATAAATCAATAAGACATTTATAAATTATAGCATTTTATTTTCAAGAGATTTGTGGTGTTTGAGAACAATACAACTTTCTCTGTCATTAAGACATTGTTTTCCTCTCCAAAGACTGCTGCTGTTTTTTGGGGGTAATCAATGTTTTGCATTGAACTGTTAAAAATAGGGAGCAATCTATATTATATGTAGAATATATAAAACTATATTATATTAGAATTACTTTGGAAATGCCAAATTTTTTACATATTCTTTACTTTTAGCAACATAATTAGTATTATAATTAGTATCATGTGTTCCATGGTAAACACTGTTTAAAAATTTATGCACATCCACTTTTAAAACCACTGCTTTAGAGATAGCCTACATCCACACGAGGAAATCAATTTACATCTACAATGGAAATGGGGGAAGGGAAAAGGAGGGGATTAAAAGAAAAGAGAAACTCTAATGTTCCTTGTAAATAAGGTTAACATTATATGTTTTTATTTAACACTTTTAACGAATTATTGATTTTATTTGAGTACATAGTAGGCATATTTCTGAAGGCAAAACTTAGTAAAATTATTGGCAGTAAAATTAAGTGAAATATTAATGGAGCTGGATAAGGTTTCATGGTGGCTGTATATATTCGAAAAAAACAATTTGTACTTCACCCTAACAGGTGTCTTTACAAACAATCCTGAGAAGTCAAATGTCAAAAGGTGGACAAACGCTTCTGCTTTTGACCCACGTGGAAAGGTTTTCAGTTTCTTTTGCGTTCTACATTTCAAGTAAACTAGTACAGTGCTGAGCATAAAAGAACAAATCACTTCCACCTGCATTTGATTGACATGTCCCGGCAGAGCCAAACAAGTACACAGTGTCAGCGTGACCTGACTAATCATGACAATCACTTATGAACCCTTTGACTCTCCCCAGCTGACGGCACTCTGCCTGACAGCAGCACCTCTTGGATTGGCAGGTGCCCTGCAGCGATCACGCTGAGGCCCAGGCGTACCAGCCATGCCAAGATGGACACAGGGGCGATGGATGTACCCCATCACAGGAAGTGAACACCTCTTTCCTGAAGGCTGAAGATGAGCTGACATAATTACAAATGAAGGCCATGCTCTGTGTCACACACACATCCATGCACAACAAATATATACACACACGTTATGAGAAGAAACGAGAAGGTGTAACTTGATTTTTTTTTTACAGCTTCAATTATGAGCTAATTTAAGTGATGGGTGCAAGAGGCCAAATATACAGCCACAGGTGGAGGCAGACACGATGACAGGGGAGCTTCTGTCCCCATAAATATTTGAACAAATCTGAAATGCTCCCAACATTAGCAAGAATAGAAAATCACACAAAGGCAAAGGCTGCAGTATTTAGCGTAATTCTAAAGAGACTAACAAGGGGAGAAATAAAACCAGAGACAGACTTAAATGGGAAGACTTTCCTTCTACATTCAGAGAAAAAAATATATCATCGTTGAACTGAATCCCTGTTTTTAAGCAGCAGGCAGAATAATGGAATTTGTAGTCAAATGTGTAGCTGGAAAGCTACATAGTGAAAGCAACGAATCAACATGGTTCTAAAAATCTGGTGGACTGGTGACATAACGTGATAGGATAGGATATACATAAACCTTTCTTGTACTTTTCCCAAATATATTTACTGTTCTTACATTGTTAAATACAGTAAATTTCCCAATGTGTACTGGAACAAAGAACATTTCAGACACCATTTTGTTACAGGTTTTCTATTTTAAAGAAGCATTAAAGAAACACTATACTTCGATTTTAAAATATTGTTTTCTTTTTTTTCAATGGCTATAAAGAGAATTGATTGAATTCTTCAGACTGTTTGTAGTATTTGTAATATAATATTGATATAACTAGATATTTAATATCTAGAATAAAGTACAGTTATTGTACTTACAGACTGACCATGAGTATTCCCTATTGGCTGTTGCCCTTATTCTGCCATCATGTTTCTATTGAGTCAGTACATAATCGGCTTACATTACCCATGGGTCTAATGTGTCTCACTATACAGAGTCAATACATTTCCGTGTAGTTTTCATACAGACCATCAGGGATTAGATATTCTTGTGCGCACAATTCCCAAGAGCCTATTTTGTCATAATCAATACTGTACTAAGCAGTTATTCTGCTTTAGAAAACTACAAAATGTTGTGGTGAAACATGGGGCTAGATACACGAGGCTATGAAAATCAGATCAATATCCATCTCTGTCTTCCCTCCCCCATCTGCCTCTCCCTCTCCTGTATGTCTCACCCCCCATCTGCTTCTCTCTCTCCTTCTCTTTCTGAGTGGAGGTGAGAGTTGGCGTGAGTGAGTTTCAGACTTTTTTGGTGGTTTTTGCTGTTTATCTGGCCTCTTGTGCAAGCCCAGGCTTGGGGCTGGACAAGCGGACACACGTGCCCGCTTGTGTGCATGTGTGCATGTATGCAAGCTGTCGCCCGTTGAAAGTGTGTCAGTGGAAGAGTGTAGTTTGGAGGTGGGTGAGGTGATTGGTTATAACTGAACCAAATCTGCATCCAGGACGAATAATTCTGTTGTAATTTTTTTGGATTGTGTAGCGAAAGTTATTGCACTAGTCAAGAATGGTGTAGTAATCAGGGACTCGTTTGTGGCATCGACTGGCATCCACCCATCTTCTGGCAAAAGCACAAGCTGTGTCGGTGGACTTTTTTGGGGATAAACTGCGCTGGGTTCCCCAGAGTCCTATGTTTTTACCCATGGAGGAAGGTGCCCACGGGGCTGTGCACCTAGCCAGGAGAGGCACTGCTTTCCAGTTGCAGTATGTACAGAGACAGTTGACTGGACCCACAGACGTAGTCTGGAAACCAATGGTGACTCGGCGGGTTGGGGCTAGACACCTTATTGTTTTTAATGGATTTAAAACACTCGAACTTCGAAAGAAAGAAACGTTCTCTATAGGGGATGTTTCAAAATATGGAACATGTTTGAAAAAAAGGGGTCTATGTGCAATGTCCTTGATCTGGCTATAAATTAGCCAATTGTCTTCTTGTTGGTCGGAATCCACTGTCATAAGACTGTTCTGTAGAGCAAAGGTCATCACACTAGGGCAAATGGTACAATTAGCTGGACCGGATCTGAACAACCATGTGAAGCTTGCTAGTCACCTGGGCATACGATCCACCAGGTTTAGAGGTCAACTACTGTGCAAATGTAAAAGTCAGCTCAACAAAGCAGAACTGTCCCTGTTATCCTGGTTTTGCAGTGGCGGTGTTTAGCCCTCTCACTCAGATAGCTTTCCAAAGTTGAAGCTTGTTCCTGGCAACTGCTCAAGTCCCATTCTGAATACTGGTGGTGCTATGAGAGCATTTTTAAAGCCTTTGGAGAGCAGTTTTCTAAACAAACCTTTATATTAAATACTGCCAGCGCTAGAAGAACAAATGCCAACTTCTTAATTTTCTATTAGGTCAGACATAAATGGCCATCTATGCGAGCAGAAAAAGGAAGCTTGATCTAAACATGGATGATCATGTTTTTACTCATCCAGATGGTTAAGGCCAGGGTAAAGGTGGAATTTATCTATTACAGATCAATGGATGATTTGGACACTTTAGCACACACCTGGTGTTATGGCGGGGTGTTATGTTCATCCAAAGGGGGTAAACTGACCTTTGCAGGTCAGTTCATTTAGAAAAGTGTTGCTCTGTGGTGTTCTATATGTGTTTCTATTGTGTAACAATTGTTTGTGCCTGTTACAACCTACAACCTGTACCTATCGTGTGCTTTTTGGGTTAATTTATTGTAATCGACAAAAGTGCAGAAAACTCTCTCTCTTATTTTCTCTCTCTACTAGTGATGGGCAAAGCAGACACACCACTACTCTCTACAACAGATGCCAACAGAGAGACAACATAGAGCGAGCCACAGCAGAACCCTTCTGAATTATTGAAGGAGGAATGAGGCTATTTATCTCCTTCTACATGTCTGTCTACACTGTGTCTGTGTGTGTCATGCTCTCTCTCTCTCTCTCTCTCTCTCTTTCTGTAACCTTGCCCTCTGGGCAAAATTAGTAAATGGCCAATCCAATTGAGAGAGGGAGAGAGAGAGAGAGAGAGAGAGATGAGTCTACAAGTGTATGTTTAACAAGCAGACTTTACACATTAAACAGACTTTTAATTCCATTCCTGCTTAACTGTTGCAATTGTCACCAAAACTATGTGTGACCTAATAAAAACCTCACTCACCCAGAAAAGAATATAAAGTCAATATCTGAGGAAGGAAACACTAGTGTGCCCAAATCTAATCTACAGTATGAAGGTCAACTTTTTGATTAAGTATTTGTAGTCAGACTAAACATTCATCTCGTTGCTCTGTTGCTCCGTTGCTGCAGAGTAGATTTGCCCTTGGACTCGTACTGCATGCTGAATAGTGGTGTCATTACATTACTGAACACATCACACCCCATTTACATCAACATAGTCAGCCATTGGTATGCACAGCCACGAGCACGCACACACACACACACGCACATGCACACGCACACACGCACACTTATCTTTCCCCCTGCTATCTGTCGAAGTCACATACAATATATGTGGTTGCCTATCATTAGCAAAATGCAGATTTTCTCATTATGGCTAACAGCAGCCAACATGAGGATGAAATATTAAAGAAGTACTGTTAGGACAGCTGGAGGAAATACAGTACTAGCGCTGCATGCTGGGTAATGGTGATAAATGAACACTGACAATAAAGATCTAATAGAAGTTTTATCATGGACTATAATATTCCCTGTACAATTGCAGAGCTCAATCCTATAACAGGGCCTGATTAATGAGTTATTTTCCAAATGGTAGCAGTAGATAATGTTGTATTATAACTTTATTTTTTTTGGCGAGTACTGGCTCAAGATTTACATTGCAGAATTCTTTTTCCCTTCTCTTTATTTTATGTGCTCTGACTGGAGTCTGCACAGAGGCAGGTTATGAAGGAAAGACTTATCGAAGAAACACGCCTTGTTGACAAAGGACATAATCAACAGTGCTGAAGAGGAGCTGCTGAGATTTGTTCTTCGTATGGGAAGGAGGGGGACTTACCGGGCTGAGGCCTGTGTTTGTGTGTTGTTTGAGATAAACAGAAGCTGTGGCATGCAGCGCAACACCCATGATGCCAACTCATTAAAAGTATTGAGAGCTCAGCATCTCCGTAGAAGCCAAACAGACAAACAGACCCTCTTCCCGAGGAATCAGATGGAGACAAAATTTAGAGCGTTTGCTGTCCTGACATTTGACTATATAGGACTCTTGGCTAATCTAGAGAGCTATAGTCTACACAAGAGGCCAAGGCAAATCCCCCATTTTATAGCAGTATTGAGCCATACTGGAAGTTTACTGTAGACGCCCATTTCTTTCTCAATATACACTACTAATTTGTGTCCAATATCACTTTCTATTTCCCTGCTGCCTTTCTGACATTCTAACTTTGCTTTACTGTAGTTTTCACATTCCATCATAATGTTCAAACTCCCTGGAAAGGTCCACAAAAATACCAACCTCTATCTGTTGACCTGTCGGATTAGTGAAAACATTTCAACACTATGTTTCTGGCATTTTATGTATATGGACTGAATCTTGTGCCACATCTTTTAGAAAGGCAAGCACTTGAAAGGGAACCTTTAATGTGTGGCTTGGTTTGTTATTCATATAATGTCCCAAGTCAGATTGATTTGCTAAATAAAAATACTAAACTAACTCACAAAATAATTTTCAAAGCTTTTAACAGCAGATAGGATCATCTTAAAGATAAACATACGTGCTTTGCATGGTTTTAAGCCTAAAGGGATCACTGATTTAACCATTATTCATTGGAATATGTTTACAATGGTAACCCCAAGCGTGATGTAAGAGCAATATGGCTGTACCTGTAATATATGAAAGAGAATATGTTTCTCAAACTGTTTGTGTATACAGTATATGTTCAATCTAAAATCTTTCTAAAATGTTGATATTATATGTGTGTATGCGTGTGTGTGTGTGTGAGTATACACAGCTCTAAGGCAAATTGGGTCATATCTCTTACACAGACCCTCTACCATTTGGGGTTCAATGGGAGACACAGCCCTCCAAGCTAACAGCGGATCAGTGAGTGACAGGTGTGCCTGTTATCGGTGCAGTCCCCAATGCCAGTATTTGGAGTCCGTAGTTAAGTTAACTCTTGTGTCTTTGCTGATTTCTCCTCGTGTCACTGACAGAGGACACACAGGCTTGAGTGACAGTCACAGCGGGGTGCCTGGCGAATTGAGACACAGACATTTCCCTTTTATCTGAAATTCAAGACTTTACAGATGGCTTACAGCTTTGACAAGCCAAACATAAGCTTACATTTTAGTCATTTTTCATCCAGTCAATATTTAGTAGCAGGTAGGGGTTAGGCCTCTTGCTCAGGAATAGAGGTCAGCCCATTTGAGGAATGGAACCCATGACCTTTTACCTAGAACACACTTCTCAATATTTTAGGCTATTAACAGCGCTGGAACAAACGGAGATGGACAAAGTTACAAAGAAAGAAATGCAGTGAAATAGCCACAGAGCCTCAAAGGGGGTGTGTGAATAGGCAGGACATCAGTACATTTTCTGCAGGGTGGCACAAACACACTACAGTAAAAATGAATGATGATGCATAGAGTTAAAACCTCTTGCTGCGAATTAGGTGTTTGATATCACTTGATAACATTTGATATCACTTATGTTGCAGACTGCAGCCCAGTGTTATACAGTACTACAAAAAGCAATTTGTACTACAACTGACCGTATGAACTCAACCACCAGGCCCCCAAATGCACAGCATAGCACGTCTGTGGTCCCTGAAAACTTTCATGACCACAGGGGAAGGGTTTGTACTTTGTGAAGTTCAGCGAGAACAACGCCTTTTAATGGTCCACTTCACTTGACTTTCCTCCCTTTTTCTGTGTGGGAGACATTGCTTTGGAATAATGCATTTTTGTTTCCAAACTACCGTCAATCATCTTCTGTGTCAAGGTCATAATTCTGAGTTGTTGTTGCGCATGGTAGTTATTTCTAATTGTGCTTACAGAATTCTCATTTTTGGTGAGAAATTGGTCTTAAAGTTAAACTGTGTGGGCTTTATTTTTATAGGCACTGTCTCTAAAAAGTCTTCAATTAACATTTGATACTAATGTATCTAATGTGTGCCATAAAATGTTTCAGAAGCGTCATTCATTGGCTGGGCTTGGCCCACCCATAAGGCTGACACCGGGGATAGAAACTGTTAAAGTTGGGTTTATCTGCTTCTATTTAGCATTAATTGTTATTTACCCATTTCAAGTATTCTCTAAGGGAAAGTAGTTTGTTTTTTGTAGTGTGTAGTGTTCTATCTTTTGGGTTTATTAATGGGCCCCTGAATAGTTAGAATGTTGCTGTACTGAGAAGTGCAAGTTGTACTAAAAAAAGTGTTCTCTCTGGTTTGTTACCGGGCCATGAGTAGTATGTAAAATTATATGTAAATGTACTGTATATGTAAATGTAAATCTTAGATTCTGTGACCTTAGTTACAAGTACAACTTGTACTAAAATGTGTGCTCCCATGCATGCAAAGGCCATGCATGGACTTCTCCCTATTTAATCTGTTTGGTCAGTTAGTGCTCTGCCTCGAGTTTTCTCGAGTTTTCCTCATAAACCCTATACTTTAGGGCCCAGAGTGTTTATGTGTGTGTTTGTGCTAATGGCACACACACACACACACACACACACACACACACACACACACACACATACAACACGCTAGGTATTTTTTCCCTGAGGGGTATAACCCTTTGGGTATGCCACTTTCTTGCTTACTATCTGTTTTATAGAAAGGGTAGTGTGAATGTATTGAGTGAGCACTTGAGTGAGACCGCAGGGCATATGAGAACTTATCCAGGATTTATATTTCACTGCTTAAATTTTTGTATCAGAATGTTAAAAAGACACATCCATACAGTAAGAGAGTGTGTGCGTGTGTGTGCGTTGGTTACTAGTAGCAGTGCGAGATTTGTGACAGTACCTCTCCCCAGAGTTCAGTTAGATTTTTACCGCCGCATTATACGTTCAATGGCTGGTCGCCAGAAAACATTTAATAATAAAAAAGGTCTATCGCTTGGACATAATCCTTTAAAAGTGAGCGATACTGTGACGGCATGACAGCCCCTTTTTATAGACCCGGAGTCTCACAGCTGGGTTGTTACCTTGAAAACCCCCCGTCTGGAAATACCGCTTGCCGCCTTTGCTTTATTATGCCAATAAGTCACAGATAAAGCTGCAGCCATCCACACTGGCACGGCAGTGCTGGCAAACCAAGCGTTGTGCAGCAACCCTTACATGCGATGCATGCTCTGTTCATGTTTCGATCTGCGTCCCCCCTGCAGCGATTCTGGGGCAGTCCGCGCTAGTCTCTCATCAACAATGTGCTACAGTACTATGAATTCATCCATGGATCACACACATTTACATATGTTTGTGAGCATGTAGATATCATATATATAAAACATGCTCAGAAATGCCCAGGTATACATGCATGTGTAGTTGTAGAATAAGAAAATAGAGGCAGTGTGTACAGAAAGAGAGAGGAGGAAGAAAGGGGGAGTGCAGCGCCAGATATGATTGATAGTTTTAACTATAGATTTGTCTTCTCCTTTATCACACCACATATTGTTTTCTCTGATGGTTGTCAGAACATCCCCAGGGGGTTCCAGGGAGAAGAGGAAAAAGTCTGCTGGAATAAAAGCAGAGATTGACGGCGTGGTGAAAACACAGATCTACAGTACTGTACAGTACGGCAGTGGTAGACTGGTTCAGTGCCTTTGTTTCGTGGTTATCCTGGGTTGAAATTAATAAAAAAAGGCTTCCCTGTATGTGGCTTACAGTATTATTTTTTTTTATTGTCCACATTGTACAAGTATGATATGGGTTGGATTGTTTTCATGAGTGCGTGTAAACACATTTGTGTCTCTGCATTGGGATCAGCTATAATCTTTGCTGGCCTGGGTTTCAACTTTCAGAATGAAATAATTTAACTCTTACTGATACTCATCAAAACACATATTCTTAACTAAAATGTGTGAATATTATATATTTTGCTGTGTTATGAATTCATGAAAACATTCATGAAGCCGTATGGTAATCAGTTCAAAACGAACCATTGTTATCAAATGGGTTAGATTTGCCCAGAAAACAAGGTTTATTTGTATTGCTCAACCTACAATAAAAAAAGTGTTGTGTTTAATTCAAGATATACTGTATTAAAGGTACAGATATACCAGATTAAAAAACTCCCAAGTCTCTCTCTAAAACATAAAACCATCAGGGCTGGATTAACATGGGGTCTTAAAATGCTATTGCTTGCCCAGAATGATTGTGAAGCATATGCTAAGTTCAAGTAATTTTATAGATGAAAAAGTGAAGGAGACGTCCCTTTATTTGCTTGAGAGTGTTGCTGAGTTCATCTTTACCCTTACACAAAACATCTGTGACCTCTTTCTCTCGCTCTCTGACATCTGCACTCCATAAGAATCGTAAGAACCACTGGGGGACTTAACATGGGAAATAATGGAGAGGAGCTGATGGAACTAAACTGTGTTCGACAGGACAGCATGAAAGACATGAGAGTACAGAATCATCGGCCTGCTTGTCTGTCTGCCTGCCTACCTATCTAGGGAGTAATCATTTATCTAAATTGTAATTTCATTAGCCTCTCCTGTCAGCTCACCCATGCAAGTATCAAGATGCAATGGGATTCGACAGAGGGATATTGAGTGTGTCTGTGTGTCTGTGAGTTATTCTCTTCTGAAGCAAACAGGTGAAGCTAGGCAGTGCGTAAGGACAGAAGATGTGAGGAAGGAAATCTATACAGAGAGGAAGGAGAGCAGTATAGTTAAATTGAAGAGATAAAAACACATTCAGCAACGGGAGAAGAACTCCCACCCTCCCTCCCCCTCAGTCACAGTTATTAATAGCTATGGGTAATTGCTAACACACAGACACACACACACACACACACACACAGGTGGGCGATTAAAACCTCGCAAGGCTCCTGTCATGTCTATCCTGTTCAGTGGCGAGGACACAGAGGCAGCAACATCTGTCAACAAAGAGAAACGAGAGAGGAAGGGAGGGCGGGAAAGAAGAGCGGAGAGTCAGGCTGTCCTCAGCCTGCCAAGTAGAGAATCAGACAGGCGGAGTTTCGTTTTTCCCTCTCTGGGCAGTGATCTGAGGGAAGATCAGTTCCGCAGCAGAGAGAGACCAGTGCCCGCTTGTTTTATTCACAACACCAGCCTGTTCCAGGTAAATCTGAAGGTGTAGAGGCCAGTATAATCCATCCAGCTATCCTTCCATTCTCTCTTCCTAGCCTTTAATAGTGTCTAGCTAATCAACTGCTAGGCACCATCTATAATTCATAGGTCTGCTTTAACTGGTCTGTGGCTTTCCCCAATGAAGACCTCAGTTGACCTGACATGCTGTCTGCTGCAGTAGGAATACACAGAGAGGAGCTAAAGCTGACTTTGGACTTAATTAAAATATGAAAGACTTAACTGCACAGCAGGGGGTCCGTTGGGATTTATTCGTTCATCCAGGGTGCTAGGAGCTGCCCAGATAGTGTAGACTCACCCTTGAACACAACAAACCGTAACTATAATTTAAATTGAATGAATTACAAGTGAATTTAATGGAATTTACTGCATTGCAGTTTTAGAAAATGATGCATAAGCCACATCATAAGAATTGTATTAAATCTAACACACGCACACACTTTATAATATAGTCCTTTATAGAGACATATACATATATATATACAGTATATTGGCATGTAGAATAATAAGTAATATTGGTATACCTGAAAAGAAGAGCAGAGTAGAGTGTATTTTGTTTCGCAGGTTGCTTTAGCTGTGACACCTCCTTTATCAACCCGAGTCTTCTCCTTTCTGCTCCTTTGTTTCTCCTTTACTGAACGTGTTATTTACTTTGCTTTTCCATACCTGTCTATAAGATGCATTCCACAGTGATATGTAATTTTCTCTTCTTTCTCAATTCCTTTTTAAAAGCTGTTATTTAAAAGACAGTTAGAATATCCCTCTACTTTTTGGTATTTTTTATGTGTTTTTTGTTTTATAGATATTTCTACCTGCGCATCATGTACAGTAGCCTAATCGTGTTATTCACATGTTTGGGAATGAAACAAGAAGAACTCTTGATGATTATGTGTTTGACAAAAATAAGTTGTACACCGAAACCGTAAGAAAGTGTCAGAAACTAAAATACTGAGGAACCGGAGAGCGATACGAGGGTATGGAACAAAGAGATAGGCGGTGATGTTTGAGTGGGTGGGAAGAGTTGTTTTGACAGGCTGTTCAGCGTGGAGCTAAGTGAAGGTCTTTCCCCTCATTAGCATGAATGCAGAGAGTGCGAGGGAGGCATGAAGGAAGGCAGGGACAGAGGAAAGTTCTGGCGTGCTTCAGAAGTTTGCCTCAGAGTCGCACTGTTCAGTCTCTCAATCGGTCAAATGTCTTCAGAGGCCGAGAAGAGAAGGACAGCGACAAAGAGGGAGAGAAACACCAAAAAAAGCGTAGAGAAAAGATTGGAGGAAAAGAGGATGGGGAACTAAAACCTGGTCTTCATATTTAATGAAGAGAGGAAGGGAGAAAGGGAATTGTTATCAGGGTGGCCGTGTCTGCCCCCCCCCCCCCCGTGCGGTGCCCCAGCAAAAAAAGCGAAGCGATGTTTGTTATTTAAAAAAAAAATGAAGGGTGAAAGGGATTTGTTTTCATGGTTGCCGTGTATCCCCGCCCCCCCCCCCCCCCCTTGGCGATGCCCCTGCATATATGCCAAGGCTATTGTTCATATTGCATTAAAAATGCAGACACCAAATGAATGAATTACGCATTCAGTACATGTTACTTTAGAAACATTTCATATTTTAAAATCCTGTAACCCTTTGTTTTATTAACTAGTGAGTGTAACCTATTAACTGAAGGAACATTTGCATTTGTGTGTGCGAGCGTGTGAGTGTGTGAGTGTGTGCCAGTAAATGTCTTTAATTGTGTTAAAGGCACGAATCTTCCATATTCTAATAGATTCTCTAAGTGTTTACAAGAAACTCTAGCCTCTCCATCCACCTCACACCAACCTGCTCCCAGCTTATTGATATTGTACAATGTTCAATTTCTTGCATTAAAGTGTTCAGTTAGAAAATGACGTGGTGTTTTACCGTTTAGGATTGGGCACATATGGGTGGTGGGGCGCTGCAATTGAAAATCTCACCTAGGGCTCCAACACTGTCAGAGCCGGCCCTGCTTTTAGGGAAACAGGGTCTTTTTGGATTTTCTTCATAAAAGGAAGATCAAGGACGTCATAATTTCAAAAACTGTTGAGGACAATGTAAGCTTGCTTTAAAAAGATAAATAAAAACTCAGGCAGACATACACTACTAACAAAAAAAAAGTGAACTGTATATTTTCTGGTGTGTATTTTTCAACTGTATTAACTTTTTTAAATTCCCTATTCCCCTTAAGCTGTTGATAGCATGACTAATTATGATAGCTGTGCAAATTGCACATTTTCTTTTCCATTTTTAAAAGAGCTGTTTTGTGCCTTTAATAAAAACGCTATAGCTGATCTGTTCTCTGAATGTTATTCATTTGTACTACTGTCATGACATGTCATGGCAAGGAGTCGTGATAGACCTGCTGGCAACACGCTTTGCGTTTATTTAAATAAACACAAGGAACACGGGCCGTTCTGGCAAATAAAAGGAACAAGGCAATGTGCTCAGACTCTAGGCTACAAAACGAACAATGACCGATGGTGACCACCGCCGGTAGAACTTAAATTGTCCAACTGATTACGCTCCAGGTGTGCAGACTGCCCCGTGTGGCACAGGTGTGTGGCTGCGGTGCACGGAGCTGGAGCATGGCAGGGAGCCCGTGCGTCGTCCCATGGCGCTCTCCACCAGAAGGAGGGGTGCGCCTTCGTGGGGCGCGGCCCAGGGGCCGTGAGAACACCAAAAAAACAACAACTTTTAAATGTAATTAGGATCACAGAAGCAATAGAATAGATTTTTTGGAATTTTCTAGTATTCAAATAATTATCAAATTATATTCCTTTACTATCCTATACTAACCCCTCAGAATGTTTTCCTGCCTGGTGCCACATTGGGATCTGCTGGTGGTCTTGCAGCCTCCGTTTTGAGCCCCTATGCATGGCAGACATTAAGACTGCCTCCTTGAAGAAGCTGCTACTGGCGTTCGTCTCGGCAAAGTGGGTTGGCGAGCTACAGGCCCCGTCTGTACACCCATCCTGCATGCAGTTTGTGGGGGATGGGAAGAAGGTGGTTATGTGCCCTGACACAGCCTTCACTCCAAAGATGATTTCCACTCCGTTCATGAATCAAGTCATCAAACTTGAGGCTTTCCCCCTCCCACGTTTGCATCCGTGGAGCGTGAGAGACTGAACACCTTGTGTCTGGTGCGAGCTGGCGCCCAGGCCAGGGGTAATCCTCTGTCCAAGGGTATTGCTATTGCACTGGCTGATAGAGGCAATAGGTTTGGCCTACAGGAGCCTATCTCTAGAAGTCCCAGTAGGCCTACGTGCCCATTCTACTAGAGGGGTCTCATCTTCCTGGGCCCTTTTCAGAGGGGTTTCGATGGAGGACCTATGTAGGGAGGCACATTTTTGTACGGTTCTACATTCTGGATGTTACCAGCCCCTCTATGTCCAATGTAGTAGTTGGGGCATGTAACCCTGTGGTGTGAGCCACAAACTGTTTCATAAGCACTCTTAAGCATTCCTGTCTATGCAATGGGAGGGGGTTTCCCTCCTGCCTGCCTCAACATCATCCCAACATCTGTGTTACGTCATGTGGGTCCTGTGCTATACTCCACCCAGGTCTATTTAAACCCTCATGGGGGGTGGGGTCATGTACGCAGCTTTGACCTCTCAGCCAGTCGGCGTGATTGTAGAGTTTTTTCCAATTGGATTAACATGATCAAGTACCATAATTAATAGATCTGGTCCTTACTCAAGGAACCGTGGATGTGTAATACATCCTAGGCGTTTTTGTCTCACTGACCTAATGAATGCATTCTGTGATCCAGCTATTATAAACAAAGAAATGTCAATCCAAATGAAACTTCCTAATGGATCTTTTAAAAAAGGGGGGTAGGCTCAGGTGTATTCAGAGATTGTTTATCGGAATTTTGGTATGAGTTCTACAACAGATACGCTGTGGGCCCCTTAACTCATGAGTGGGAAGCCATTGGAAGAGTAGTTGTTAAAGGCTGGCTTGCAGTAGGATATTTCCCTATATACCTTATCCTTCCATTCTTGGAGGAAGCCTTATATGGTGTCACTTATAGCAGTATCAGAGAATCTTTCATGTCCTACATATCAAAACCAGAGAAGGAAATCTTAGAGCTGGCACTCTTGAATCTGTGGATTCTCACTCACACAAATGCTATCAAAGTCTAACTAAAGAAAACATCTCTGCACTTGTGATACAGCTGGGTCACAAAGCCCTAATACCAACTCCCATGTTTGTAATTTAGTTTTGGAGACCTCTTTTCAAGGGTCTCGCTGCATCTTTGACACCAGATAAATTAGTAGAGATTGTACAACAGCATTCCAATTCCAACACTAAAGCGTATGAAAGACATCTTGAAGTTTCCACTGTCCATGAATTCCACCAAGATGATGGCGTGTGAGATAGATTTCAGACCTGGTAAAATGGTTTTGTCTTTTCAAGTGGTCTGCACTTTTATAGTTCTCATTTATGTCAAAATCAACTGTCAGGTTGTAAGGCTTGGCTAAGCATTCCAGGGAAATAATTTCCAAAGTGTAAACCTGTCTTCTATGCCAAAGAATTGTACTGTAAATTACTTTATTATTTATAAAGCACATACGTAGACAAAGATTTGTTTTCATTTTATTTCTATTTTGTAATACCCTATATTTGTCAGCCTTGAATAAAAGGTTAGGAATTCTAGTGTCAAGTAATGTTTTCAACAATGTTTGTTACAGGTGTAAGTTTGTCCATTATTTTTGTAAATAGAACAAACAACTAAAGAATTGCATTGTGTGAAAGCAGTAACTTTTTAATTTCATGTATGTTGTAAAAACATTTTTAAAAACAGACAATCCCATAAAGCTTCAAGTTAAGTGTTAAAAGTTAAGTGTTCAACCATATTAAAACAGACCCTCTAGACTCTGTTCTTGATACAGTTTCACTAATGATTGTAAGTGTGTCTTTCATGTAATACAGTAATGTTAACAATAGTAATAGCTATTTATATTTCACAGCAGATAATGTCTATGCAAGAAGTTTCTCTAACACATTTCATGTATTTCTAAATTGGCGTTACCTATTAAATGCTATTTTAAAGAAAAGATATATCACAGTGTAAATGAGTTAATTGCTACTGATGACACATGAGGGAGAAAGGTATAGCTCGTAGGTTTAAACTACAAAAATATCTAATCATAACTTGTATGATGATGGCATTCCTTATTAACTTAATATAGATCAACAGCTTCCAGAGGGTTTTTACTAGGGAGCTGTAAGCCCAGTTCATACAAAGATCAAATATCTTCATAAATTACCATAAAGCGAATTTAGAAATAAGGAATGCACTTCCAGGACATAATATTATATTGACAATATGACTAAGTATTTCGACTGTCTTTGTTACAAACCATGACAAAAGTACATGCATTTTGATGATATTGACATCCAATGACTCTCATACAAGGACGTTTTCTGTGCCAACTTTTGGACAGTTACAGTACTTGTTTGTGTTTCCAAAGCTTGTACAAAATAGCCCCCAATAACTCTCGGGTCATTGCTGGTTTTGTAGGCATTCAGCCAAATTATTTTCTGAGGGAAGCCATCGATACACCCAATAATATACAAACCAAAATGTTTTAACTTGTCATATGAATCAATGTGTCAGAGGTAATTGGGTCTCTTTCAGAAATATTGTCTCCTGTGAAGTCTCCGTTGCTGTCTTGTAAACATCCATCTATACCCATGCATCTTGCCTGAAAATAAAATAAATAAAAATATAACTTGACTAGCTGAGTTCTCTCTATTATATGGTGGCTGTGTGCATCAGAATTCATTAGAGATGCATATGAATTAATAGTATATAGCACAAGATAAATTACTTGTGCACAAAAGATAAATTACTTGTGCACAAAAGATAAATTACTTGTGCACACAATATAAATTACTTGTGCACAAAATATATTATTAAATAAGTCTCAGTCCATTGTCTGATTTGGGGGCAGGTGGATTTTGTTTGAATGCCAAAGTTGATTCTCGATTAGGCAGATCTTTAACTTTAATGTCAGGGCATATAGCTCATATATCTGGGTTAAATACTATGGATTTGTGGGGATTATAGGAGATAATCAGTTATAACCATGGCCTTGTAGCGGCTAAAGGTGTGTGTGTGTGTGTGTGTGTGTGTGTGTGGTGGTGTCGGTTCTCTTGGATTTCTATGAATGGGAGCCCGTCGGTATTTTTCAGGACTGCAGATATGAATACTTAATAGAGCCACACCCATGTCTCTCATTCTGCTGTCTTCCTCTTCCTTCTCCTCATCTTCCTCCTCCTTCCATTTCCCCCTACCTTCCCTCTTAACTTCCTACCTCATTGAAAAGTCTCTTCTCTATCTTCGTTGTTCTCTATTTCTCTCGTCTACCATGTTGTAGCAGTAAAAAGTGAATCTTGTAAAGTGTGAATGGCCTAAATGTAGTGTGACACCCAGGAAATGGACTCCACAGATGAAAGACCTTGTCTCCGAACCAACAGGCACTGATACCAGTCATCCCCCTGTGTGGATAAAACCCTCTTTCATCACCTGAGCAGACATCATCAAAGCAAAAGACACAGTCAAACTCTGACCTTATATTCAGAGGTCAGAGCGCTCAAAACGCTGGTCACCCTTTTTTTGTGTGTTTGCTTTTAGCGCCATTCTCTGCAAGACACTGAAGTCACAATTTCCTACATCAGGCCGTCTCCTTCACAGTAAACAAGAACATCAAAATTCCACCTTGTGTCTTGGCTGGTGCATACAGGTCTGCATCTTTGAGAGTGGAGCAGTCACCTAACACCATCTCCTTTCAGTCTCTTAATTTCCAAATCCCCTGCATGGATTCCATTAGTTCTGCTGTTCATTATCTAAGACAGTTTCCTTTTCAGTGCCATTTAAAAATCACATCATGTCTTGCTGATTTGGTTAATGGTGTGATGCTATGAGACCTGTAGGAGGAGTAGAGAGGAGTGCAAGCCACTTAGCACTGAGGTGTGGGAGAGGCATGCCATACACACTTGTTTAAAAGGGGGGTTTGAAACACAAATCAAGGAATATCCCTTATATAGCTAGTGCTAGTGCTATTTCCATTTGGCATTATATTAAAATATCAAATTTAAAGTTACCAGCTTATCAGGTCTTTAGTCAGTATTTGAAAGGTTGAAAGTAGGTATTAGTAGCATTGCCATGTAGTGTATATACAATACACTTTTTAGATAAAGAACTCATGTATGTTGTGTTTTGAAATGGTATTTGATAGTAATCCAATTAATTATTAAGTCTATGTCTGCAGAGCAAAGTGTTGCTTGGAAGTGCTAAGCAATGATGTTACAAGCAGGTGGCATTGCTGAGTCCAAATAGCATTAAATATTTATCCTTTATTCATGGGCCTGCAGCCATGGTCAATTCCACAGACAGGCTTTGACTATTTCAATATTATTAAAAATATTTGTTCTGTAGTGTGCGCGCACACACATACACACACTAATGATTATTTTCATAATAAAGAGAGAAAGAATGGATAAGGAAAGAGAAAGAGAGACAGAATGTGAGAAATGTAGAAAGAGATTGAGATAATGGACTCAGACACCATATTTTTTACCACATAAATTCTAAATAATTTCTAAATATTGAATAGCATATTATTCCATATAGTTTACATCTTATATTTGTTTTCTCCAGCCCTCTCCTTTGCAATAACTTAAAAGTAAGGGGTTATATATTGATCGCTGGTGTAACTTAGATAACAGTTTTCGCTTCAATACCTTGCTGAAAGGTGCCAATGTTTGAGTTTTATTTTACATTTGGACATTAATAAATTATGTTGGCGCCAGGATGGAGAGACAGTTGTAGGTCTATGTAATTTCAAAGCACAGTAGGTAGGGTAGCTGGCCAGGAATCGTGTTTTTCCAGAAATATGAAATCATAGCTATTCACCGCAACAAGGTGTAGCCTTATTTTTACCTTGTGAAACTAATAAATGTTCAATTTAAACAACATGGTTCCCCTGGCTATTCCACATATCTCAGTTCACCTTATGGCTTTTTAAATGTCTTCCTCAATCTCCTCCACATCCATTCTACAATGCTGTCGCTCTCTCCCTATCTGTGCCTTCCTGTCTATCTCCCTGCACTGCTCTCTGTGCCTGTCTAATTTAATAATAAGATATGCAGAATTTTGAGGATTATTCCAATCCTCAAAATAACAGCCCAAAGGCCAGCTAAGTGCTTAATTAAAGAGCTGCTATAACAGGAGGAAAGATGATTTTTATAAAATTAAAATAAGTGAGAGAGAGAAAATAAAAGAACATTTGATGTTCTGCTGAGCCAGGATAGACACTAACAATTGGTTTCACACCATTGCGCTATCATCGGGCTAATTTGATTCACAAAAGCCTATTTGTAGTGTGTGTGAGCATTGGGGCGATTGGGTTCCATTGCCAGGACATTTCAGATCAGTTGCTATTCAAGAAAGGATTGGATATGTGGCTGCGCTGAAAGCAGCAGTCTGTTCTGCTTTCCCTTTCTGCTCCTTGCAGCGAACCAAAGCACAGAGAGGCACAAGGACAACAACATTCCGCTTCTTTACTTTTTACACAGAACTATGAGGCGGAATGAAGGCGCAATGTTCCCGCATTGAAAACGCTGTGTAAAAAAGTGATCGTTACTCTGTGATCCTTTGCAGACAATACAAATTGTGTGCATTGAGAATATGCGTCGGTGTTAGAAGCAAAAACCGTCTGATTCCGGTTGATGGTCGATAGCCAATCTCTAAACATTATGCACTTGCACCAATACGACTGTATGAAATTTTAACCCAAAATTGATCACATATGTGATAATTTTGGTCGCAGTCTAGAGCCCTGGCCCCCATGGATCTGACTTGTTTGTCCAGCACATCCGATTGGATTTAGATCTGGGGAGTTTGGAGACCAAGTCAACACCTTGAACTCATTGTTGTGTTGCTCAAACCATTCAGGGAATACCGTTTCCATGAAAGGGTGCACATGGTCTGCAACAATGCTTAGGTAGGTGGTATGTGTCAAAGTAACATCCACATGAATGGCAGGACCCAAGGTTTCCCAACAGAACATTGCCCAAAGCATCACGCTGGCTTGCCTTCTTCCCATAGTACATCCTGGTGCAGTGTGTTCCCCAGGTAAGCGACGCACATGCACCCGGCTATCCACGTGAAGTAAAACCAGGACCACATTGCTCTGTGGTCCAGTTCTGATGCTCTCGTGCCCATTGTAGGCACTTTCGGCAGAAGACAGGGGTCAGCATGGGCACCCTGACTGGTCTGCGGCTACACAGCCCCTTAAGCAACAAACTGCGATGCACTTTGTGTTCTGACATCTTTCTATCAGAACCAGCATTAACTTTTTCAGCAATTTGAGCAACAGTAGCTCGTCTATTGGACCAGAACAGCCTTCGCACCCCACGTGCATCAATAAGATTTGGCCGCCCATGAGCTAGTGAGTTCAGATGGTGTAAAAAGGGCCCACGCTTGGAAGAGGCCTGTTCAAATAAGGTGTCCTGTCTCCAATGAGTTGAGGTTTTTATTCCTGGTTGGGCAAATACTGTATGGTTTTTTTTCTAAGAGGGGAGTGTCCTTGATATGGCGCATGCTACACGTTTGAGGTCAAATGGCCTTTTCCTTTTAGTGTGGGTTGTGTATTGGGGATGGCTCTGTCTGGCACAGACACAAACCAGGCGTTTGTCACAGAGGGGTGTCTCATCCTGAAGAGAGGGGAATGCTGGCACGACACTCTACATCTATCTAGATCCGTCTTATACTGTATATTTCATATATTGTATATTTCTTTATTCCTCTACATTCTGCAGACCATGTCTCATGTCTTTGAAATATCTTATTCCAATGTAATTTAGGCCATTTTCTAGTACATTTACTCTTCTCCTACTGTAGAAAAAACCTAAAAGATGGAAAGACAGGAAATACGATTTCTTAGTGGGGTTCTAATAGTATCTCTGTTTGTGAAAATAGTAATTCTCTGCATATATAGCTCAGCAAAACACAAACACAAAATGAACACAAGGGAGAAGGCAATACAATACCACTTCAAAAGCAATAACTGGCTATAGGTTAGATATCTATTAATACAGGAGAAAGAGATGGCGAGATTAAGTTCCAATGAAACGCAGTTATAGAAATAAAAAGGAGAAAAAAGGAAGTTTGCAATTAAGTGTAGAGGGGGATGATAGATTTAAGACATACAATCGCTTGTTGGGGAAAGAAGCAGATTAATTCCATCAACTGGAATGTTCTGAACAATCTTGAGATTCACTATCTCCTCAAATGGGTGCTCCGCTGCTCTTGGGGCCTTAAAGCAATATTGAACTTTTGGTAAACCCTCAACTCCACGGCTGCAGTATTGCTTTTCCTTACTTCCAGTTTTTCTTTTCAATCTCAAGCCTGTTCATTTGACTGGCATGATTGGCGTGATTAATTCTCAAAAACATGGTTCTAATGCATCTATAGAGCTGCTCAAAGTTAAATTCGTTTAACATACATCGTTTAACATTAGTTTAACATATGTTTATTTCTGAGTAGAGACACATACTGCAAGAGGATTTCTATTTTTGAAAAATATCTAACATTTACAGTATATTTGAGTCAGTACAAAAACCTCAGGTAGAGCCAGCAAAAGGGCCACATATACTGTACATCATCCCACTGACTGATAATTAAGAGGATTGTGCCAGCTATTCATGCAGGACAAACATTCAGTAAGCGAATAGTGGCTTAATAGGATTTGAGTAACCTCAAACTGTAACCACTATATCATCAATCTGCTCCATTATATGATAAATTCAACTGCATTCAGGGATCCATGAACCTTCACAATGATGTATTCCTCTCTTGCGCAACTGAGTGGTTTAACTATTTTATGACAAAATGAACTTGCAATTAACATGGCATTAGCTTGCCAAGCTAAACCAAAGCTGAGCTTATAGTTATTGAACTGATATTCAGCAAGTAATGTTCACTGCAGCATTCTGTATTCTGCCCGAACAAGCACTTATCGTGCTCTAAAATTCTGCATTTACAAAACTTGAATATAATAAGCACACTATTACTCAACGGGTTTGTTTATGAATGCTAAGAAAAGTCAATATTTCATATTTCAACATTGATTTTGTTTTAAAAGAATCAGACGGGTGCAAAGGCCGACTGCCTTTCTTCCTTGTTCTGCAACTAAATACACATCACTATATAGTTTCAAAACAAAGTTTGTGATAATATTGTGTCTAGGCTTAGACCATCGAATTCTCATGTTTTCACAGACGTGTCCAAATATTTAAACTGTGCGTTTACCGCCTAGACACAGACGCATTTCCTTTCACACAGTTTTACGCAGGGTGGTGTCGGCATTTATCCTTGTTTACAGCTAGATTCAGGGCCACAATAGTCCATGCCCAAATACATTGTGTTATTCCATTAGCACTTTGATTATTATATCGCGTGAAAGCAGTTAGGATTTTCAGCACAAACAAGGTATTCACACGCAGGAAAATAAGAGCACCCTAGTGCCATTTCCCTTGTGTATATTAGACTTATGTTTGTTATCTAATCAAATTCCAAATTGTAGCACAAAGCACTGCTTTTCAGTGCTTTGTCATTGTCATCTTTTGTTGTCGTGGTCTTATATCAACATCTGGCATTTGTTCGCCGTTGTGCCATGTTATGTTAAAAACCTATTTTCTATTTAGTTAGTTGTCTGTGCTTTGTGTGTATGTGTTTGTGAGTGAAATACATGGAAGCCCAGAAAAAATGTGTAGTTCTCTCTCTCACACACACACGCACACATACACCAACATACAGTATCTCCCACGAAGGAATGTATTCTGCACATAATTATAATGAAATATCAGCCCTGCTGAGACCTACTGCCTCTGGAGAGATGTACATCTCTAATGGATCTAACATGAGGCATCTCACATGTACCTTGTGTTTGTACATTTTTTAAAACAAAAAGAGGAGTACACTACTGAACGTCAGGGGGAGTAACTTTTCCAGCTGACTGAATTAATCTTCTTATAGAAGCCACTTCACTGCATTGTTATTTCTTTGCCTCCATAGGCTGCCATCCCCAGATAACAAGAGGTAAATGTGAACTGTTGTGTATTTCGGCAGGTAATTCAGAGCAGCATCAGTGGGGTATCTAGTTGTAGATCGGATAGACAGTAGGAGCTCTCTGCGGAATGAAATCTAAATTACATTCCTCTGATGTGTTTGACGTATATTTCTCGTCATACTCCACTGAAGCAAAACATTACCTCTCGGAGGAGGTTCAAGGATTCATCTGTATGTGTGCATATAGCACACATACATAGTTTATGTTAGGTAGCATTGTCTCAACAGGGTTTGTAGTTATTGTAGTTTGTTTATATATTATGTGTTTGTCATT
>JAOEHI010052421.1:0-16763 GCA_025447815.1 Percopsis transmontana | reverse complement strand
CTCTCTCTCTCTCTCTCTCTCTCTCTCTCTCACTCTCTCACACACACACACACACACACACACACACACACACACACCAACAAACAAGCATGTCCCCTTCTTTTCCTAATTCTGTTTGGACAGACGGCCAAGTGAGATGGTTGCTTCAGAATTTCATTAAATGACTGTTGATTGAGCGCTCTTCCCAGCCTAAGTAAATGTGCTCTAGACTATTTGAGTGTGCATTGTTTGGAAATGGATTACCAAAGTTGGGGAGAGAGAGAAAGAAAGAAAGAGAGAGAGAGAGAGCTACATATTTGTCTTCTATATTTGAAGGCTTTAAATAGCCGCAAGGGACCGAGAAAGCCACGGGATAAAAGCCCACAAAGACATAGGAAGTGATGAGGAGTTTGATCTTGGAAGTAATGACAGAAATTAGATAAATAAAACGGAGCCCATTGGACTATTCCTTCTCTGGCAGTTCTGCGTATCTGGGACATTGCAGTGGGTTAGAGTGACTCAATGTCAGTTGTGCTTTGACAGCTGGACTGGCCTGGGATATCGCTCCATTGTGTGTGACATGATGTATTTGGAAGACAGTACAACACATGCCACATCAAAGACACGTGACAGGTGTTACGCATCCTTGTGTGTGTGTGTGCGCGTGCGCATAAATGTTTGTGGCAGCCTGTAGAAATAGGTGTGCGTCTTACATCCAGTCATGGGTTACTGGGCCAAGGGTAGCATCTGGTCCACCATGCGCACGCTTGCACACACACACTAACAGACACACGCACACAGATGCTCACACACGCTAACTCAAACTGAAAATATACTAGTGTTATTTCTCTTCAAGTTGACAGTGCCAGCAATCCTGCTCCAGATGTATCCGTATGTGTCCCAGCCAGTCAAAACCAGTTTGGGCTAATCACACAGTGTGATGTCATGCAATAGCTTCTGCTGACGTGGGCTTAATACAGACTTCAGTGTACTGTGTATGTAAGTTTACTGAACTTTGCCAGTAACACACCATCGCACAACAATGTAAATGTATACTTACATACACACACACAATTGCGCACACAATTTTACAATGCACACAGCATTAAAACACACGGAAGACGGCCTCTCAGAATTCTATCCTGCCTCCTAACAATAAACCTTAAATGCACGAAGCCACAAAATGTATTATTTTATTTAGAATATCCTGAAAAAATTGTGGCAGTCATTTAATTAGGAGTGGAAGTATTTGTTCGGGGACATTAAAATTTGATCATTAAGCAACTTACAATTACATGATGATGCTACTACATGGAGCAGATAGGGGTTAGGCATCTTGCTCAAGGATGCTTGCAGGTAGGCCACCTCCGGGGATCGAACCCACGACCTTCCGGCTGGGAGTCCAACGCCTAGACCACTAGACTATCCTGCCCCCTATTATACGATAAGTTCCCTCACCCCGTTATGTGGGAGAGGCTGATGCACAACAACTGACAAAATAATAGGCGTGTGAAATGTGTGAATTCCACTTTAGCACCAAAAGAGCATGTCCCTTTACCGGTCGCTTGTACTCTATACAGTAATAAATGATATGCTGAGCAGCCTCAATTGGCTTCAAGGCTTTTCAAAGTGGCTGTGCTTTTGTGTTGACACTAGGTCTGTTTAAACTCCCATTGTCACTTAATGTCCCCATCAACCCTACCACCCCCAAACGCCAGTCCCGGTGGGATTACTGTCTCTTTTCCTTCCCTTAAAAGTGCTTTTTATTATGTAGTATTATGTAGTTTTTCCCTGTTTGCATGAGCTGTTCTGTACTTTTTGTTATTAAAGTGGGATTTTGGCAGAGCTGTCATTGGCCCTCAGCCGTAATTACTATGGGTTTGCATAGCTACCTCAACCCCATCCCACCCTGGAAATGTTATTACCGTGGCCGTGGTCTCATCGAAGGCACACAGGGAGCTCCTTGTACAGCCTGTGTCTTTGCTCAAGCTGCTACAACACTCACAGCTCATATCCCAACAGGGGCCCAGGGCAAGAGACCACATGTACGGAGCAAGGGTTGATGCAAAGTGAGGGATGGTAAAGAGAGCACCGTGTTAGCAAGCGCTGAGCTCGGAACGCTTGTTTTCTCTTCCTCCCCTTGTTAATCCCTGTTACTAGGTTCTTTTCTCATCTGATGTATGCCAGTATACAAACAAAACTGACTTGAAGCCTCGCCCCTGACCATGTGAGATGTGGTGCTTGTTTTGTTTTGTCAGTAGGGATAATATTTGGATCGCATTCGTGTAGCTCTTTTGCCCTAAAAAAAAAACAAAGGGCGAGACAAAGCGTCAGGATTTAGATGAAGAGATTTAGATATGAACTAGTCTGGGAGATGAGAAAAGCAGTCAGCAGTTTATTTATCTATTGATCTCTTCTTTGTTTTCTTTTTTTCTGTCATTTTCTCTCTACCTCACAATACAAAAACAGGCATAGGCACATCGCTTTTTCCCCATTTCTGCTATTGAGCGTTATCTCTGTGTCTCCAGCAGGGCTCAGAGGTTAACTCTGTTTCGGGTCAGCAACTCCTCCGAGGTCAAATCCTGAAGAGCTGTTCATTTATAAGCTCGGTGTGCACTTCGGCATCAGAAGCCTACACCACTATGCACATACACACGCAGATGAGCTCGAACACTGATTCTGGAGCCCCCATTTTCTGTAAATAATTATTGCTCTCGCTATCTCTCGCGCTCTTTCTCTCTGTCTGTCTGAGAGCGAGCGGAGAGCAGGGTGGTCTGTTTCCGTTTTTTTCTCCAACAGCGGCTTATCTGCAAATGCTCAGGTTCAACTAATTGGCATTATTAAACTGGCTAGCTCAACCAGAATATAATGGGAGGTGCTGTGGGGCCCACAAAGAGGGATAGATGAGAATTTGTCTCTGTGTGTATATATTTGTGTGTGTGTGTACGTACAGAAGTGCTTCCCAAGTGTGTGTGTGTTTGCGTGCGTGCGGATGCGTGAGGAATTTTAAGCAAGAAGATGTCAATTTCCATCAGCTGCGCGCGTGGCATGCCTGGGGCCCAGGTAGCCCAATTACTGGCAGACACGCTCGACATGCGAAGCCGCGGCTCTATCTCCCCTTATTCAAACAGGGCTATGGGAGAGGAGACACTAAATGTAATGTTGGTCGATGTGTGAAGGGCGAACGCTGTTGGGAGATGCTGCTAAACCAGAGGCAGCCCCCTACCCACCCCCGGACGATCAATACACTTGGTGGAATGAGCTAGATACAAGGGAGACGGCAGAGACGAGGGGGTCTAATGGCCAAATTTGAACTGCTTCGACTGAGAAGGTCACTGCAAAATAACAATGTTTTGATAACAGGGGTGTAACGGAAATTTGTTAAAAAAAAGTGAAACATTTTTCAATACAGCAGAATTTCTGCTATTTTTCTTTTGATATATTCTCTCACAAACACACACACATGCGGTTCTGGGTTCAATTTGATTTACATTTACTTGAAAATCTGACCCCTAAGCACTTTGTTCAAATGAACACTGGAGGATTTGACAATGGTCACTTTGTGTGACGGAGTAGGGAGGCTCAATCAAGACAGCATACGATGTTCCCACGAGACTCTGGACATGCACGTGCTAATAGGAAAAGATGGGAGGTGTCAAATTTTAAAAATGATCTCTTACAAGAAACATATAAACATTTTTATTTTTATTTGTTCTAAAATGGTATACATTGAATTTTGCAATGCCTGATTGAGAAGAGAAGAGCTATGGAGCTAGAACAATGGCTGAGGGAATGGAAATTGCCAGAATATGATCAAGCCACAGCCTTCCGATTGGCTGCAAAAGTCATATGAATGTCTGAGCCAATCAGTGAGAGTGGGAGGGCTGAGTTACACAAACGACAGAGGGACAATTGTGGAGGTGGAGGCAGAACGTGATAAATGTTTTTGTATGTGGTATAAAATATTGTACATATTCAGAAAATACATTTAATTTCATGTCTAACTGTGAAATGTGTTTGTCATTACATGCCTATTGGCCAACACTCTTATTATTATTAATTATATATATTCTTTTCTTTGTCCCTCTCTCTCCTTATCCTCTGTCTCCCCCCCCAACCCCTGTCTCTCAGGGAGGAAAGATCCCAGTGAGGTGGACGGCACCTGAGGCCATCGCTTACAGGAAGTTCACCTCCGCCAGCGACGTGTGGAGCTACGGCATCGTCATGTGGGAAGTGATGTCATTCGGAGAAAGACCGTACTGGAACATGTCCAACCAGGACGTGAGTGTTCGCTTTTCAACAAAATAAGCACAGAGCATTTAGAGCAAGATGGAAAGGAAACAGTTTGGCCGCCACTTCAAAACAAAGAGTTAATCATATCTTATTTTCTAAGTAAACAATCGCACAGCACTGTGATGTGCTACTAAAATGCATCCCGCAATTGTATTGATTACAATTAAATGAGTTTAATAACTAACTTGAGGCTGTATTCTTACTTCCACAAAGTACAGATGAAGTTTGAAATGTGGACAAACCGCCTCCCTAGATACTGTAATTGAACTGCCATTTCCGTGCGGATGTGGTTATTATCGCTCTGCCCCATAGACATATAATCAAAGATAACTCATAAGTGGGGAAGCTGTAATAAATCATAAGTTTTTTTTTATCAGTTTCCATCTTAAAGTGCCATCACTGAAGACGTCCTTGACTGTGACTTTGAAAAGCACGAGTCTCGCACGATCCTCTTTTCCTTCCTGGAACGGGCTTAGGACAGCAGAGAGTGATTGCTGAGAGCCCTGCTTTGTTCCCTATGTCCGTTTGGACGAGCTCCACGCGTACGTGCGAATGAAAACACGAATGTGCGGAGACCCACGCACACAAAACACACACACACACACACACACACACACACACACACACACACACACACACACACACACACTTATGCAAAAATGCATACACGCGGACACACAAACATTGGAGCCAGTCCCACTCTATGAGGTCTGTAAGCCTCCCCCGGTCTGCCATCTCGCCAGCCATCGGGGCTCTATAGACCCTGCTCCACTAGGGAGCATCCAAACCAGCAGATGTTGTCTCTGTGGGCCAGGAGCTCACTCTGCCTGGTGGGACTAACACAGAGAGGAGGGCTGGCAACGCTCAGCGTGGCCGGCTGCTCAGTCCAAACGCACACACACACACACGCACACACACGCAAACACACACAAACACACGCACACACACGCACTCCTCCATATGCACCATTTGTCAAGATTGTGCTGAATTGCACCCTATTACAGGGCCTACAGAGTAGCCTGCAGTTTTTAATGATGGTATCTTTTACCCTCAATCTCACAGCAGACCTTTATCTCCTAACAACATGCCTCTATGGAACGATTACATCTTTAAGTAGTATGGATATGGCTTGAGGCGAGATACCATCGTATCTCGTTGCTGCTAGACACATTTAGCGGCCTCCCGAAACGCGCACACCATCCAGAACGTAAACAGGCCCAGGCGCTGTGTTCCCACCGGGGGCGTTGGTCAGCTCAACTTGCAAACACGCAAACGTTGAAGCTAGTAGCTCGCGCTTCCCTTTCACGAGCCCTGACTAGCGCGCATCGAGTGGCTGGCGGGTTTTCCAGTTAATTATGTGCCCGTTCTCCAGGCACTCCTTTGCAGAACCACACTGACTTGTCCTCCCTTTTGTCCGCCTCCCTCCTCCCCTCCCCTCTTCATCCACCCAGAATGACGTGTGATTGGCTGGAGTCAAGTGGAAGGGCACATCAGCCTGAGTGCTCAGTGTCCCCTGGGTTACTGGTGGCTGTGTGTGTGTGTGTGTGCGTCTGTGTGTGTGTGTGCGCAAGAGGAGTGTGAGAGGACAGTTGGAAAAGTAGAAAGAGCAGGGGTGAGAATGTCAGCCGTGGTCACCAGTGCCACCGGTCATCAAAAGCTCTCAGTGCTACTGAGCAGTCAATCAAGTCTATTTTTATTCACGATATCTGAGCTCCCAGCTACAGTATGGATCTGGTTTTCCTGATAGGGAAGTAGTATTTAGGATTAAATGGTGTTTGGCCCAAGTCCAGTGTTTTGCATTCACCACTTGTACATTTATAAAAGCAACTCAGAATGAGCATAATTGCAAGTATTGAGGAGCAGGCAGGTGTTCGGTATCTTGCTCAAGGATATTTATAGGTAGTTCATAGCCTGGCGAGGCCATCCTGATCTTACAAACGACAGGTTTTTATCATTTTGCAAGTCGGTCTGGAAACTCTCCATACAAAATCTTTTATTGCGGAGGTGGTGCCAATAGGTGCCAAAGTTATTAGGGCCACCTCGGACACTGTCCTGCTCGTTCTAATGTTTTCAATCATCCTTTTTAATGTCCCTGTCCCGCAGGTGATCAATGCCATTGAACAGGACTACCGCTTGCCACCACCCATGGACTGCCCCAGCACTCTGCACCAACTGATGCTGGACTGCTGGCAGAAAGACCGCAATGCCCGGCCCCGTTTCACTGACATAGTCAGCACCTTGGACAAGATGATCCGTAACCCCACCAGCCTCAAAACTGTGGCCAGTATGCCTGCAGTGTGAGTTAAAAACATCTGGTGTTTATGTGCAGATATGCATATAGTCACATGCAAAAACACATACACAAACGTTTGCCTTGTTTTCGGAGACATTTCAGCTACAGTGGGTATATCTACTGTGTCAAATGTCTATGCTCGGTACCCAGTGTACT
The DNA here is from genome assembly GCA_025447815.1 of Percopsis transmontana. Classification (NCBI taxonomy): domain Eukaryota; kingdom Metazoa; phylum Chordata; class Actinopteri; order Percopsiformes; family Percopsidae; genus Percopsis; species Percopsis transmontana. The sequence goes on along the minus strand of JAOEHI010052421.1, from coordinate 10,042 downwards.
TAGGTGCAAACTGGTCTACAACGGATGAGAATGCAGTCGCCCTCGCTTAGATTTTTTGGTCTAAATGTTTTTGTTTTCCGCAAACGGATACATTATACACCAAAAGTAGGCCTGTGTTTGACTGCAAACAAAAAATGATTGTTATTGTTGCAACATCTGTATAAACGCCCAATGGATATATGTCATCTGACGTGTCTTGTCAGTGGCAGCGTTTTTTAAAAGCTATGTTTTTCCTGGTACATTGGTTGTCAAGGTGTGGATGGAAGGTCAGACTTCAACATATTAGTATGGACATTAGTGGACAGTGTGGAGCGTTTACACGTCCCAAAGTCTTCCTCTCCGTTCTCCCTCTCAGACACACACACACACACACACACACACACACACACACACCATATCCACCTTATCCAAACCTCTCTCTCCCTAAGTCCCTCTTGCTTAATATTGCATCAAAGCTTTTCTCCTCTCATGCCTCCCTCCTCCCCTCTCGCTCTCCCTTCCTGTCCCCTCCAGGCCTTCCCAGCCGCTGTTGGACCGCTCTATACCCGACTTCAACACCTTCAGCTCGGTAGAGGACTGGCTGGCTGCCATCAAGATGACCCAGTACCGAGACAACTTCCTCAACTCGGGATTCACCTCCCTGCAGCTGGTGGCTCAGATGACCTCGGAGTGAGTTCTCTCGCTAGTGTCTAACCGACAACATGCAGTACCTTCCAATACATACACATACAATACATAGCGAAATGTACTCGCTTGAATTTACTAAGAGATTCTTCTGTAACCAATTGATACCGTTATAACAGTTTGGTTCATCTGTACGAAACACTTCTTTTTTTATGTGTTTGATTAGAGTTTATTAAAGATCCTTCATGGTATAAAGTAATGTAATGTTTTGGCGTAACTACTAGTCATGGGAGTCTTATCTCAATAAGGAGAGAGTTAATTAAATCGTTGTGTAAGTTTGCCTGAGTTTTGTGTTCAGTTACTGACTATCCACATTGAAAATGTGCACTTAACTTGCATTTATTGTTAAATGAGGCAAAGAAACAATTTGATCTCTTATAAAACCGTATCTCCTTCTCTCTCTCTCTCTCCCTCTCTCTCTCTCTCTCTCTCTCTCTCTCTCTACTTCGGTCCAGGGACCTGCTGAGGATAGGCGTGACCCTGGCAGGCCATCAGAAGAAGATCCTCAGTAATATCCAGTCCATGCGGGTGCAGATGAGCCAGTCGCCCACTACCATGGCATGACTACAGGGGGCGCCGTGCCACGGGACGGGCAGCATTCGGAGGACCGGCAACAACAACAACGGAAGCCCCCGAATGACCCCCGACCCGTCGGAACGCGCCAGGGTCGAGACTATTGTCTTAATCTAATCGAACACCAAGACACGAAGGAGACCAGGGTCCACACCGCCGCACGAATTAGAACCAAGCGTCGTGCTTCATGAATCTGACTTCTACACAGCGAGAGTTCAGGGTCCAGACATAGGGACACACACACCCCCACACACACACACGGTAGACAACTACAACCCCTGCACTTAGGGACCACTGTTTATTTCCTTCCACATCCAAACGACTGAAAGGAACAAAGATGCCAACACAATGTTTCACTATATCATTGTACTTATCTGGACTTGAAGTTGTCGTGTATACAGTGTGAGACATTAAAAAAAAAAAAAAGCTACTTTAGCGGATCACTTGACTTGACCAAGGCCGTCCTACAGTTGAACAAAGATGCCTTGACCTGGACAGAAGCACGACGGAGACGCCTATCAATGAGAATAAGCAATTACCAATAGAGAGGACCATAACTGAGAGGAGAATACAGGGATGTACAGTGGAGTGCCATTTTCACCAACCTTAGCACCATATTTTGCTTGTTTCTTAAAATTTGAAAATTGTATTGTAAAGTAGAATGTGTACAAATTATTTTTTATCTCCTGTTTGCTTTTTTGTTTTTTGTTTTTTATTTCATCTCTATAGCAGGAAAACTCTTCCCAAACTATTTTAACTCTTAACACTACCTGTGGGGCCAGAGGTCTTCTCAACCAGCCCCACCCAGATTCAGAGAATATAAATATGTTTATCTCTTGCTAAATATAAATATATCTTTCTGAATAAACCTTCATATTGAAGGTGACGTGTATGAATATGTATATGTACAGAACTCTCTCTGCTTGCATTTTGGCAAAGAAGTGTACGTTGACTGGATTGTGATTGACACAGACTATGTAGAGTCCTACGGTGCACCACTTAACTTAACAAAGACACTGTGTTGTTAGTCTCCTATCATTCTAGTGGGGTTACCAGTACAATCCCGATCAAACTTTGACGTGGGCTGGGGGAGGGGGGGGAGGGGGGTGTATAAAAACTTGTGTACAGAGAATTCTTAATGTAGATGTATATGAACACTGTTGTAGGAGGAAAACCGTAACCGATGAAATATCATTCTTTGAAGACCATGTTAAATGTCGGTGTACCCATGCTGTCTGTTGCTGGTGAGCACTTACTTGTACAGATTTATTTTTTGTTTTGTTTTTGTTATGATCCGTTGCGGTTTGCATTGGGAGTGCCTGGACACCTCTGGAGAGAAAAAAAGATAGGAAACCTCTGCTCTTTGGCTGGCCCGAATCCACGGTACGTATGCTCCGACTTTGACACTCAACAACAACAAATTTCTCTTTACATCTGTGAGACTTCATTTCCACCGAACACAGTACGTCTCTCTGCCGGCGCACTGCTAGAATCCTGGCCTAAGCAAGATTTGCAAGGCTGTCTCTAAGGAATAGCAGAAAGGCTAATCGTTGGCATTGGAGATTGGATTGAGTCAGCGTCATTTTTGAGTACAACGTGAATAAACATCTGGGCTGAGATTTGCCAACAGACGCCTGGTGCCATACTGATGAACACACAGACTTAAACAGCCCACACAGCCACCCTATTTTTCCTTGTCTAGTGCTGACTGCTTCTGCTAAACTATTGAGGAAATACAGTATATCCACTCTAACTATAAGCTGCTGCCATATGGGCCGGCTTGTTATGCACAAATGCGGTGGCTCCGCAATGTTTTATCTGCAAGGGAATCTCTGTCTAGCTGCCACAAATGATGTTTGCCACAAGACTTTATAGACAGTGACTGTAGGATTGAAACCTAACCTTTTGTCTAAGACCATTTTTCTGGAGGGTGCACAAGGTTGATTTCACATTTTTCATCGGTGGATTATGATTGCTGTGTGATTGGTTCGCAGGCTGAGACAGCGTCTGAGCCACTTCTGCTAGGCAGGGTTTGGGCTGCAATTTATTTCCCCCCCTCGTCCTCTCATACCATGGCTTGAATACGCTGTGACAATGTGTGAACAGGATAAGATGTCTTGGCAGGTTTTGATGAAACCGCTAGCATCAAGAACCGGCCGTTAAAACCTGTGGGGGGACCAAGTCCCTGTGGTGAAGTCATAAGATCCACTGTGATCCCTCCCACCCCCGCCCTTTATCAGATACATAATAATCATGAACTACATCAACCTCCCCTTGTAGGAGCCTGGAATCCTCCTGCCCTGCTAGGCCACTATCTTAAGGGAAGCGTGGACACACCATTGAAGACAGACCTCACCCACCTTGCATCCAAAATGAGAAATTGATGGCAGGCCCCATTAGCAGATTATTAAGTATATTCACTATTCACCCCCCCTGCCTCAAACGGGCCTCCCCCCCTCTGTCTGTCCTCCGCTATCTCCCCAACTGCTCCTGTCGGCTGGCGGGGCTCCAGGTCATTTATCCTGGGTGTAACCAAGCTGTCTCAGACCAGGCGTGGGTTGCGCTGGGTCCGGTTTGAGAAATGGTTAGCTCCATGCTCCGGTGGGCCCGGTTGGGGGTAGGGTGGGGAGCAGACACCTGCTTGGACCCCCATCTGATAGGCGTCTGATCAGCCACTGGGAAGAAGAGCGATAGGGCTGTCTCTCTTGGCTTCCCACCCCCACACGCCCACACGCCCACACACACACACACACACACATGCTGAGGAACCCTTTATTATGTGATCATAGTGTCTGGTCTCCAGCCTGGTGTTTAATGAAGAGAGTGCCTGAAGAGAGACTTGACCGTGTGTGTTTGTATGGGGGAGAATGGTGGGGGGGGTTCAGAGTGGCAAAGACTGTGAAAACAGGAAAAAAAGGGATGAGATGAAAGTGACAAACAGAGTATACTGTAGTTAGATGAGGGGGGGGGGTAGTTCCTTTTATCTAGAAATGCGGTTTGTGCTGCAGAGGCGCTAATGCTTTTATGCAAGATGTTTATTAATATTTGTTTGGTTGGCAGTGAAAAACACTGCAATCATGCAATTGGTTTTCATTATCGACACAAGCAATTGCTCCTTCTTTTCAATTCTCCAACTCACTGATTTTCCAAGTATTGTTAAACATAATCACATGTTCTTCAAAATTGGAGTATATCATCTTACCGAAACCAGTGATTCAATTTCAATGCATTAGTCGTATTCAGCCTCATCTCAAGTATTTGCTTCTCAACCTAAGAGCCCCAGAATGACATGACAGTGTAATCCCCTTTTCCCCATTTCCTGTGTTTGTCTTTGTAAATATCTGACTGTAATGACTTTCCAATATGATAGATGGAGAGGCCGCTCTCTGCTAACCATTTCAAATGGAAGCCATTCATCACACACTGATACGAACCACAAGAAACAATGCTTGTTAAATGTTTTATGGTGCTGTGCATGTCTTGAGTAGTGACCCGTCATTCTTTCAGCCTGCTAATTTCATACCTGTCCCGTTTCAGTCAAAATACTACATGTCCTCTGACATCTCTCTTTCTTTTTTTGCTCATCTGTTTCAGATTATTTCATGGAGTCACAGAAAAGTGCCCAGTTCTTGACATATGAAAAGACATGTAGACATACACAATCCTGCAAATGATGCAATTTGATACACAAAACTTCACAAGCCACAGCAAGCGGTGTTTGTCAACTTGGAACATGATGTTAAAGGCCCCCTATTGTAACATTTCCAGTTGTGTGGTCAGCCTGAAAGAGCTGCACTAATTTTTATATCTGTCATGTCATTTAGCCAAAGTTCCACTCTGTAAAACAAGACAGTCAGATTTGGCCCCAGGTGTGACATCTTTCCTAGATTGTAACCAATCATAACTCTGACCTATCTTTTCACTTCCAGTCTGACGGCCAATCAAGTTAGAGCATGTTAAAAAAAACACCAACTCAAATGAAATGTTCAACTGTCCAACATGACAGTTGCAAAATGGAAAGATACGAGGGCTTTAAAACATGGCATTTTCCAGCAAGCGGAAGATGGTCTCACTCTGTGGTACACCTTGGACGGAACAACTGAATGTGAGTGTGCACGTGGCGCTGTTTGTGTGTGGCCGTATGCACGGGCACGTTTGTACGTGCTCTCACAAGTATATCGTATGTGATTCTGAACTGTTTATTTTTTGTCGCTGTATAGCTACCACTTGTAAATTGTGACGAGTATGTGTCAAGAGTTTGTAAACTGTAACTTTCTGAGAACTATTGTACTAAAATGCACTCAATAAATGGCTTGAAAATCAGGATGTTATCTCATTATCTCTTGTCTCTATTAACTCGGTGGATGGTTATAGTGCAGTTTTTTTTGTGTCCTCAAACCTGGCCAGCAACTGAACATGTTGTCGCTCTCAATATTCACAAACAGGCCAAAAATTGCTTTGAATCTTACCAAATAATTGCCAATATTTATCAAACTAGAGGGAAGTGGTCATTATATGCGCCCACTCACATACACATTAACAGACACAGGACCGGAAATACACAACCACAAACACACACAAATGTAAGGAAACAGTACAGCGTGCTCACTTCAATCCCTTTTGGCAAAGACACTGGAGCCTTTAAGGCACAGCGGAGTGTGTTCTACAGTAATGATATGGTTAATGAGGTGAAGCAGGCGAGTTGGGGATGTGTCCAACTCTCAGCGTTCCTCCATAACTGTTTATGGCTGTAATTGATAATATCCTGTTTCATATTATCAAAGAGGCTGCTGAGAAGAGCTTGCACCATACACAGAAAAGAAGCCAGAACAATTGTCTCAACTTTATTGCTGTGACTGTGACAGTCACTCGAGTTTTGTCCAGAATTGCCCTTGTGATTGAAACCGGCATTACAAAAATTTGATTTAGAAACTCAGATAGCATGTGCCATTCCCACTGAGTGGCTCACCCTCCTCTCTACTCCTCTCCCTACAGCTGACCACACTTTTATGAGCAGTTGTGTAGTATGGTACAGGATACCAGTTTGCTAGGCCCAGTGTAGGCATACACATTGTGAATCGAGCCACTGACCTAGGACAGCTTCGCAACAATGAATGACAGCTCTATTTCTAGCTGTAATGCAGCTGAGGCCAGGGCTAGGGAAATAGTCAGTAGTGGTAGATAAGTATTACCTTGAAGCTGGAACTACATTAATTTCCTTAATCAAGAGGCAGGACCACCCATCTGCTCACGTCCAAGAGCACATTTCTCACAAGAGCCTTATTTCTCAGGAGACCCCACAAGGTCGCATGGATGGCTTAATTGCACTTGTAGAGCTCAACTAATAGACAATTAACTAGAGGTAATAGCCAGTCATACCGGTAATGTCCTGCATGCTATCACTTTCCTATGCCTTTGGCTTAATTGATACTGTTTGTTACTTTAATCACAGCAATTAGGGAGACCGAGGCATGAATAGTGACCGTCGCAAAGGGGAACACATTACTTTGTATGGAAAAGTCTTTGTGTGTGTGTGAGAGATAAACTGATAGAGCGGTTAAGAAAAGCAAGTGGAAAAAAGCAGGACATAGAATGTGGTCTCTTAAAAGCGCACTTCATCCTTTTACGGTGGTGTTTATCACAGACGAGGGCCCCAGACCCTCTTTAATTCACATTAAAGTCACAGGAAGTTTGAAAAAGTGACTTCTCAGCAGCAAATCTTCGCCTTAATCAATATTCCCAGAGCAATCACCTGCGAGAAAGGGGATTGGTGCGCAGCGGGGAACTCCTGCAGAGAGCTAGGAGAGAGAGAGAGAGAGAAGGAGAGAGTCAGAGGAAAATGCAGTCCTCCCAGCAGTGTGGATCAGTGTGGGAGCCGAACACTCAGCGTGATTACTGAGACGGGGGCAGCAGAGGAACATTACTTATCCCACAAACTGCTGGACACAGAGATGGTGTGAGTGAGAGAAAAGAGAGAGAGAGAGAGAGAGAGAGAGAGAGAGAGAGAAAGAGAAGGCAAGTGAATGCTGGAAAAGAAATTCCTTGTTCTCTGTTCTCTGTATGTGCCTGCATATGTGTGTACAGTATCATGTCAAAGAGAGTACTTCCTTCCTGATATTTTTAATATTAGAGGCATATGGCTTTGGTAATAGTGTTTATACATAATGCCTTATTGTTAAAGGGTTCTCCAGGGCCACGGTGTATTCACACAGTAAGCTGTGTGCATATTCACAGTCCGTTAACTCATGATTCAAAAGCTTCCTGCAGGGATTTATGGTTCCTGATATGCGCCATATTCACTTTTATAGGCTTTAGCTAAAGTTAATGAAGAGACACAATAGCTCTCTCGAGTGTGCCTGTGTGTGTTGGTGTTAAGTGGGCATGTGTGCATGTTAAATAAATTAGAAATGCTCAGAATCTGTGGTGTACACCCCCAATGGTCAGATTGGATTGCAAAACTTCATTTTGAAACAGACTGCAACAGTGTTATGGCCTTGTAATCTAATGCAGGCATTGTAAAAAGCTAACATTGTAAAAAGCTAACATTGTTTACGCGAAGTTCTTCAAAACAAAGAAGCCACTAATTATGCTTACAGCTCCAGAACCTGAATTAGTGAAGATTCCCCCTTTAAAGATACCCTCCTCAACTGCGCTCTAATGCTTCCAATACCCTGAATGTCCACTCCAGTTAACTGTTTGTTTGGAAACACAACTGTGCGAGTTTGAAACCTAAACAACAATGCTGGTGGGTCTAAACTCACACTGCATTGTGTTTCTAAACAGCTGGGGCGGACATTTTGGGTTCTGGGGCTACTAACAAGATCGATGGGTACCTTTAAGGAACAAATGGTGCTCTCTCACTAATACCATGTGTGGCATGGCTTGGCTTTGCTTGTTTGCTTTTTAGTTGCTTGTTTATTGTGGCTTAAGATGTTCCATCTGGTTTGAAATAGAGGAGTCTTTTTGGTTCCCTCGAATTTCAAAGCATATTGCAGGACTCAATTTATTTCTCTGTTAGAAACCTTGCATTTATCCAGTTCAGTAATTAGGTTATCGATGGACCCAGATGAATTTGGTGTACGCGGAAAGAATGCTGCTTTTCTTAATCAAGGTGACGGTTGGCAGGTTCACCATGCATCAGTCTTAATGGTGGAAGACGTTTCTCCTTTTTCCATAGAGGAAGAGAAATCCAGTACCCTGGGTCAAATGAGATTTTGTGTCTCAGAGGAGTTCATCAAATTTAATTATGATACATATAATTACCAAAAGCAATCTTCTGTGAGGTAGAAATAATAATTTCAGAGAGACATTGGCACCTGCAGCGATAAGGCATAATTTAGAGACAGTTTAGAGTGACAGGAGAAGGAGAGCGAGCGAGAGAAAGAGTGGGGGAAAGATGTTATTGTTGTGTTCTCCACGGGGAAAACAGCAGTCACCCCATTATGGTCCCTTGTCTCTTACTCACAATGTTAGGCTACAAAGTAAAACAAAAAATGTAGAGCTCTCTCAACCACGTTCACTGTCAGCCTGCCAATAAATAAAATGGTTACCAAAGAACGTAATCCTCAAATGAACTTGACGGGGGCGTGATTTTGTTTAATGAAGGAATTGGTTGTTATTCATGATTTTAGCGGGAGCAAAATAAGCCTAACTAAATCCAGGTGTTTGTAAATGAGCTCGCATACATGAAGAGAGAAACAATCGGTCTTAGCAGAGCAGTTAGAAAGCCAACAAGGAGTGCGAGAGGGTGACTCGGGTTATGATGGCACCCGGATCAGGGCCTTAATTGGTTCTTTCTGAGGGTGTAGCGGGGTTATTAGGAGGGACAACGCTGCACCGCGCCCCCCTCCAGAGCCCCCCCCCGCAGAGTCTAATCCCACACAGAGCTCCTCTCAGCTCGGCCCGTCTTCGATCGTTGCACAAATCGATGAAATATTTTTCCCACCAAAATGAAGAGAAACAATGGGCGCGATCCACAAGTCAAGGTCTGCCTAATTAGACACTTCACACAAGGGCTTCTTTGCTTTAAAGCCGGCAAGGGGAAGAAAATAAAAAGAGCGGGAAAGCGGCGTAGAATAAGACAGAATGGACAGAGAGGAATGAAGGTCAGACACTTCCCACTCGTCTCCTGTCTCCCTTCTCTTTCGGTGTCAACTAGAGAACGCACAACCTTGGCTGCCAAGGCTTGTCTGGTCCGTCGACGTCCCTCCACGCTCTTCGCTGCAGCCGTGCAAAGCAATTCGGCACGCCAGGAGCTTTTCTCCCTTTCTCTCCCTCCCTGCCACGTGCCGTGTCACTGTGTTTTATTGCAGCCGACTCACAAAATGGAGAAGCTCCCTTTGCCTTCACAAATGACCCTGGTATGTCTTTGCCCTCGGTGAGAGCAGACCAAGTCATGTCATCTAAGATGAGCACTTCTCAGTGAATACTTCCCTACCACTAGGGTTTGGGCAAGGCAGAGGAACACTGGAAGTTATAGTTGACCTCTTTCTAATGAGGGCAGTAGTTGGGGGAAAAAAATCTTTTTTAAATTCCCTCGAGTTTGCCTCCAGACTCTCGTGTCATGGTGGAAAGTTATTCCTATTTCTGAATCGCTGCACCTGTATTGTAATTGCTTTCGGCTACTAATTAACACTATCCACCTAATAATATCCACTTGTTTTTACATACGGACACTAGGAATACAGTATGTGTGTCACGCTGGTGTATGCGAGCGGTGACCCAAACGCAGGACAGAGCACGGGAGGCAGGCAGTGGTGTACAGGGTTTAATTCAAAAGTAATCC
>JAOEHI010052420.1:0-16770 GCA_025447815.1 Percopsis transmontana | reverse complement strand
GTATATACAAATATATACTGTATATAATGTATATACTGTATATATAATTTTTTCTTTCTTTCTTTTAATTTTAATAAAAGGGATAGGGATTTTGTTTGGGCAAGGCATTCGTCTTTTAATTTCCTCCTTCAAAACCATGTCTTTCCTGGGCTATGTGAAGTTAGCCCTCAGGACTGGAGCAGTATGCTGATAGTTACTTAACCCGGGGGCACTTTATTTAGAGGCAGACAATGTGTGCTTCTGCCAGAAGAGTTTTGCTGCTGCTGCTGTTACTTCAAACACATCAGTTTTGCATATGAAATATGTGGTAGGCCTACTGTAAATATATCAGTGTAACTCAATGCCGTATAAAAATGCACATTTTAACCCAGTGCATGTGTTATGTTTTGGTACCCACATGGAAATTCCTTGGCTCCAGAGCCTTACTGGTGGTTGTGATGTTGGAGTACTTGGAGGGAAAATAGGGGTTTATGTGTGCCACCATTGCTGGCTGAATACCGAGGCATAGTCAAATAGTGGCACGGTAACTAACTTCCCTGTGGGTCCGTTAGTCCCTCATCGAAAACAGGATGTGGTCGGAGCCTGCTGGTTTTCGCACCGTGCACTTACCTTGTATGTGTGCTCATGAGTGTCAGTTAATAAACGTGCAAGCCTAATTGTGTATTTTATAGGGCTGTTTAATGAAGCATTGGCTTTCACACTTAACATCACTGTGCCTTTTTTCAGCTTTGCAGTCACTGTATATAAAACGTATCAACCCTGCGGAAAACTCTGGCAGTAGAGGATATCATACGTAAAATTGGTAAATTTGGGGGATTTTTAATCTGCGATTATTATTTGTATCCCTGAAATTGCCCCTTTCTGTCCAAGGCTTCTCCACTGGCTGGCAAGCCTGTCAATTGGCAAGCGTTCCTTCCAAGGATTAGAGTAGAAATGTTTCCCCCTGTATGGCCCATGTGACTACCTCTCCACAAGGGCTGGGCATAAGAGATGCAGTGTCTTGAGCCTCACACAGCATACAGTTAGCGTGTAGTGCTGCTCGAACCACTCGTGTGTTCCGATGAAAAAGCGTACGCGGTGAGTTGGGATTGTTTCCTCTGCGCAATAGATTTGACTGTATTGTATTCACTTGTGGTGTTCTGCTGGCGTGATCCTGTCCCAGGTTGTCATGCATAGGCTAGCTTTTAGAGATTTATAGATTTCTAAATGATGTCTATGCTCACTTTAAAAAGTCTTGTTCTTAATTTGCAATGTTTTTTCTTTTTCTTTTTGTGTGCTGAGGATTTGTGTCTTTATTGCTTAGTATCTTATAAATGTTAGAATTGAGACAGTCATAGGGCAGCTAGTTTAAAGTCAATGCTATATTTGTTTTGATACTAAAAATGTTAGTGAATTGCTTGTTTAGCTGTGGATTCCGGTGGCGCTGCATTCAAATGGAGCATGTGGTTTTATTAAAACAAGGATTTAAAACTGCAGAATACATCATGTTTAGAGCCCGGAGTGCACAGCCTGTAGTCAGTGGCGCGCTAGTGCCACCTTGTGGACGGGATTGACCTCACAGCCTCGTTCTGTACCGACTGCCATTGTGAAAGGTCTGTTTTTCACCTTTTTCAGGGTCTCTCAACAGAGCAGGTAGACACGAACATGTGTTTCACTACTTTCCCCCTCCCCCGATGTATTTGTCAGAGGAAACTGCATTTATGTCCAACAGGGGGTTTGCGGCTTCGTCATATCTGTTTGCCACCTGTTAGGACCTGGGTTCTACCTGACACGATACTTAAATAAAACCACTACAGGCTTTTTTGCTAAACAAGAGGTCTGCCGTTTGTCACAGCCCCAGTTTCCTCTCTCACTTCACAGCTCTGGGTCTCGGTCCCGCTCCAGATCTCACTCTCCGCCTCATAACCGGGACAGCAAATATCCCAGGGGGTACCACGGTAACAACCGCGAGTTCCGGGGCTACCACCGTGGCTTCCGGAGGCCGTACTACTTCAGGGGCCGAGGGCGGGGCTACTTCCCCCGGGGACGCTACCAGCGCGGTGGTGGAGCCGGGTACAACAACAATTTCCGTCCCAACTGGAAAAACTACAGACAATACCCGCATCAACAACAACAACATCAACAACATCATCAACAACAACAACAACAACCAAAACAACAGCAGCAGCAGCAGCAGCAGCAGCAGCAGCAGCAGCAGCAGCAGCAGCAGCAGAGTCAGTCACGGGGACGCCTAAACAGCCCCAAGAAGCGTCCCGGAAGCCCCCTCCAGCACAACGCTCGCTCTCACCCTTCCGACCGGTCGTCTACACCCTCGCCCAGACACTCCCAGCCCTCCTCCTGGTCCTCGCACTCCTCCTCTCCTAAATGCAGGTCGGCCTCGGGCCTGGCCAAGCAGAACTCCAAGAATGGAAGCGAGGAGCAGTCCAGCTCCAAGGAGGTCCCGAGAGAAGGGGGAGGAGGAGGAGGAGGAGGGGGAGGAGGAGGAGGAGGAGGAGGGGGGGAGCCCGTGGAGCTCCTTGGGCTGGAGGCTGGAAGGGTGGAGGTTTGCTCAGCTGGTGACAAAGCTGGGGGTAGTTGGCAGGGCTTAACCGACTTCAGCACCAGCCCCAACAGGGCCTGTCAGCCGGCGTGCTCAGCTGTCAGTGCTGGTCAAATCACGCCAGCCGCTAGCCAGTCAAATCCCTCCTGTAAAAACAGTGCCACCAGCAATGGCGCCCACTCTTGGCAGATGGCGGGTAGCTCATCTTGTACCAAGAGCCCGTCACGAGAAAGCCCACCCCCTAAGTTTTCCGGTTTTGGCTTCTTTTCCAAAGAGAACAGCCTGGATGAAGCAGCGGTCTCCACAGCCTTCAAACAGTAAGACCGGATTTTCCCTATTCTGTTTCATTAGAAAAGTGAGATTTTACAGCAAACAAAGGTCTGTAGATGTTGCCCTGGCTTTTAATGCCAGTCATTGACTCCTAATTGCTTTCACATGCATTAGTTTGTGGGTATTTACTTTTTTGCTCAGAAGCCAGTTGTTCCGTTTTTTTTTTCCGCACACCACACGATTTGCCCCTGGTATTTTCCCTTTGCTCTCCACTCTTCAGGGGAAACGACTGTAGTCATAACAAACCAAACTAAAATGTATTGAGGCTACAAGGCATGAATGTGGATTTGTGTCGTCAATTTACAGTTCACTCTCCCTACAGTGTACGGCTTGACGCCTAACTCTCTCTATAGTTCGCTTTGACGCAGGCCCTTTTTGTCTTTCCTGTGCAGGTTCCTTGAGGTTAACAGTAATCAGACAGCTAAATCGGCAAGGGAAAATGGCAAGAACATGGAGGCCAATGATGTGCACATGGAGCAAGGCACAGCCAATGGAAGGTTGCCCGGCGGTATCTTTGGCTCCATATCAAGGAGGTACAAGGAGGACTATCATGATGTGATGTCCTTAAACAGCTTTCTGAAAGCTTCTCCTTTTGCATCCGCCGACGGGGAGCAAGATGTGGGGAATAAAGCCAAGTCCCTGCCAGTGGTGTTCTGCACAAGCTGGCACAATGGAGGGGACTCTTCTGAACCAAAGGGCCAGGCCTCTCCCCCAGACCGTGACCGGTTTGAAGAGTGCTTCGGCAGGTGGGAGAGTCTGACCTACCCACAGGCAGCCAGAGGCAACCGCCTCGACGCCGTGGCAGGCGAGAAATATAGCAGTCAAAAGCAGGACAAAGCAGCCGCCGTTGCCGCTGCCTTTGCCAAGAGGGAGATGGGGGGCATGCTACAGGACCTCTCTCCAGAGAGAGGGGGCAGGGTGGAGAAACTGTCCCCCTGCCCACCTCCTTTGCCCACGTCCAAAAGAGTCTCCAACAGGGAGATGTTCACGGTGAGGGGAGAGGACTCTCCTCCCGAAGCTTCTAGGAAAACAGAAGCAAAGTTCAACATCAGAATGAACTTTCTCGGGGACAGCCTGACAAGGTGAGCATCACGCGTGGTGTCTTAGTGGCGAAACGTGTCACATTTAGAGCATTTAGCACACGCTTTTTATCCAAAGCGACTTACAATTAGTACATTTTTGTCAACAATTACATGCTGCTATTGCATGGAGCAGGTCCTTCTGGCTGGGAGTCCAAAACCTATCACTAGTCTATCCTGCCCCCTACTGGCTGGGAGTCCAACACCTATCACTAGACTATCCCGCCCCCTAACAGTGTTAAAGCAAGTCTCGCTGAGCAGCAGTGCAGAGATCCATTGTCAAAGGGAGAGGGCGTACCTTGTAGATACCAGTCAAGGATTTATGTGTTCACGCGAATGCAGGTGGATTGACTGGACGGAGTAACAGAGAACAGGGAGAAGGAGGGAGGCAGCAGCACAGAGGGCTGTCTGTGCAATGGTAGCGCCAGATAGCTTAACCTGGGGATCCAGTTTTGTAGCTTCATGATATTGAACAAACTGTTTGTGTGTTTGTCGTTTTCTGTTCTTCATTTAAAAAAATATTATAATAACTTTTTCTCCTTTTTTTTTTAGCTCTGATGTTCTGGCCGGAGAGCGGCAGTTATCTCAGGACCTTGTGCAATCGTCCAAAAAGGAGCAGGCGTTCCGCTCCATTTTTCACCACGTTCAAGCCACCAAGATACAGAGGAGTCCCTCCGAGCTCTTCGCTCAGCACATTGTCACCATCATCCACCACATTACCGGTGACCCTCCCTTTCTCTTCACACAGAGCCGCAGTTAACAGCGGGGTTCAGTTCAACACAGCACCAGAAAATAGCCACGTCCCTCCTCTCGGTTGTAAAATGAAGCATTAAAACGTTCGTTCGTAGGTCTAGATGCATACGTAGATTCATGCCGTACATGCTGCAGTGTACACCTTCAGTCTGAATATGTACAATTCAGGCTGAATATTCATTCTGAATATCTTAATATTCAAAAATATGCAATTTGGAATACAAATTCAGTTGATATTTGTGAAGAAATACTACTGACACATTACTGTCCGGTCAAATTTAAATCCCTTTCTCCGCTGTCCTCCCGTTACAGCCCAACACTTTCCGTCCTCTGGAATGACTCTGAACGAGAGATTTGCCATTTACCAAAGGCGAGCTGCGGAAACGGAAATGATGAAGCCGAGAAAGAGTCCAGAAATACACAGGTAGAGTCGGCTGTAGCGTGACCCTCTCACCTTCAGTGTGCTGTGGCTTCACCTCTCCTTTTAACAGCTTTTAAGGTATTCCTTGCCTCTCCCACCGGAAACACCAACATGCTCTCTTCGCTTATTCGTGTTGTTGCACTGCTAAGCCACGTTGGAGGTTGGGTGATTTCGCTGTGCTTTTTATTGTGTTTTTTGCCCTCCTTTCAGTGCTTGTCCTGCCTTTGGCTTTGGCTTTCTGTGCTCCATCGCCTTCAGAAAGGGCATTCATTTGTTTTCTCACGGGTGTTTCTTGTCTTTCCCCCGTTTTAGGAGAATTGATGTTTCCCCGAGTGCTTTTAAGAAACACTCTCAACTTTTTGAGGCGATGAAAAGCTCAGAGGATGGCAGTTACAAGGTGACTGAACATTTTCAAGTATGAAGTGTGTTGGAAAGCTGACAAACAGCGGCAAGCAAGTGAGCAAGCCAGATGCCTTTAGACTGCATTTCCTTGATGGGAGACGGCATAAAGTCTAAGAAAAGCAAACTCAAAGTGGGGCATTCGTTTTGTTGTGTTGTTGTACACCCCCTCTGGTGAATTGTTTATTGTGTGGGTACAAGCCTGCCCAAGGCCATTGAAACAAATAATTTGAGGGGTCACAAATGGATGTGGCAGTCGCTCCTGTCCCCGAGCTGTTGAAAGGCAAAGTCAAAAGTCAGAGTAAGTATTCTTCTTTGAAAAATAAGGAACGGAAATAACCAACACCCAGCTGCGCTTGTGCTGATACTTTACATGCCTAAATCTTGTTGACTGAAATCTCACAGTATTTCAGGTATTATCGCGCATGGAAAGAAATAGGCCTACTCAAAGAAAGGCAACGTTTACTAAACATTCAGCGTGAAAATGGACTCAAATTAGCATGAATTATCCTAGCATGTCGGGGTTCCATATTGCTGGAAATCTCCAGTATGGCTCGGTCTTTAGCCAATCCAGGCCTGCCCACTATTTCCACTACTGTCATGGGGCTTTCTATAGCCTTTCTTATATTAATTTAACTAGCGATATAATAAAAGCATCC
This sequence comes from Percopsis transmontana, assembly GCA_025447815.1. Taxonomy (NCBI): domain Eukaryota; kingdom Metazoa; phylum Chordata; class Actinopteri; order Percopsiformes; family Percopsidae; genus Percopsis; species Percopsis transmontana. The sequence goes on along the minus strand of JAOEHI010052420.1, from coordinate 10,590 downwards.
CAGTGCTAACCCAAAGTCTGTCCGCAACGTTGTCTCTTTTGATTTTGATTCAGGATGGCGGGGGAAAAATCAAGGGCGACTCCCCGGATCTGCGTTTGGATATTGAGCGTCGTAAAAAGTGCTTTGCCCGAGAGAGTGATTATAATCTGGATGGGGGGAGAGTTCCAGGAGAACCCCCTCCACATTCAAGCAAAGAGAAATATTTGGAAAAGTCATCCAAGCACCACAAGAAATCAAAGTATGCGCGTTGTACATTTTTAATCTGAGGATGGACCTGCGTAAGGTCTAGCTTGCTCTGCTAATCTGAGTTGTGGCTGCACTGTTCGTCCTCTTAGGAAAAGGAAGAAGCGCTCTCGTTCCAGTTCCTCCTCTTCCTCCTCATCCTCTAAATCGCACAGGGAGGAAGATTGTCACCACAGCAAGCCAGATCACAAAGACGAGGGCTTCGCCAAAGCTCGGCTGGGTCCACAGGACTCTGGTGAAGGCCCATGTGGAGGACTTGTGAGTCACACGTACAGTCATTCAGCACCCCCAGGTTCTCCTTTGAGGAATATACAGTATTTTGGGGTGCTAAAAGTTTTTTCTTTTATCGCATAGATGTGACTTCTTTTATAATCCTTTCCTCATATTACAGCAATTCAGAGTTCAAGGAAGGGGATGGAGCAGAGAGAATTGCCAGGGAAACCGAACAACTGGTAACCCTTTAAATATGTCGAGTCATGCTAATAAAGAAGATTTGGACCCAGAATACACTCCAAAGAGCAGGAAATACTACTTGGTAGGGATGAACTCTCAACAATCTCTCAGTTTTTTGTCTTTGAATCAAGTTTCAAAGTTTCAAGTTTCACATACGCAAGGTAAACAGTTACTATGGCAGTAAAATCCCATTGTGCACAATATAAGATAAGATAATAGGAATACAAATGTAAAACAGAAAATATACAGTATATGTACACTATATCACAAATTATTTCTCCTCGTCAGACCCTTTTGATTTCCCGATATCCTTTTCCCCCCTCTCCTAGTCAGTCTGAATGCACCCCATTAAAAACCATTGCAAAAGTGGTGCTAATTTAGGTTAATTTAGGTTTAATTGATAAGTTTATTATCAGGTGGTTGAACCCCATTCAACCAATCACACATTGTTATGATATTTATACTAGGGCAGCTCCTGCTGTGGTCATCTAGTGAACAACTCAACAGGGTGTTGATTGGCCAGGTTATTTTCTAACCCTGCGTGATCTGTTTGTACTGGAGAGGGATCCATACATAGAAACAGATTGTGTAGCTCACAAGATCACGATCATCATAAGAATACCAACATTTTGCTCCGGAAATGCCCCCAACCTGTCCTTAATATAAATGAGCGTCTTTAGCTCAGTGCAATTAACGGCATCTGTCTCCCAGCATGATGACAGAAATATCAAGTGGCTGGATAATCGCGGGCGCGGACGCGGCAGCTTCCTGCGCGGCAGGCCGCGATTCATCATCCGGAAAGCCACCGCGGGGCCCTGCAACAGCAGCCCCAAATGGGCCCACGATAAGTTCCAGGTGAACGGGGAGCAAGGTGACGCCCAGGGCGAGGACTCAGAGCAGAGAGACCACATGGAGGGAGAACGCGATGCAGGCGGGGCGAACACCTCCGTGGCGAGGGTTTGAGGTTTCTCACCCACGATTCATTGCTACGAATGGACAAAATGCATGAAGAAAGCGTACGGCTGTAGAGAAATGTCTGAGAATTGGTACTGGTAATGAACATGGGAAGTGCTTTACGTTTTTGGGAGAATTTACGGGGGGGGGGGGGTACATTTACATTGATGCGCATTGATGATTCGATCGTCACCAGACTAAGGAAATACTTTGGATATTTCATGTTGCCTTTATTGTACGTGTTTGTACGTTGAATACAAACTAGTTTGCAGACCACTGGTCTGATGTGGATAAAATGTGTTTTACTATTGCATTGCTGCATTCACCACTTCACAATAGTTACGTGCTAAAGTACATTCATTTCACTGTACAGGCCTACTAAAGTTGGACAGGTTCTGTGAGCACATATGCCACCTGATAAAAGCTGCATTTCAGCTGTTATAGATAAGCCCCAAAGTAACCTGACTAAAAGAAATAAATATGTACATATACATCGTATGGTTTATTCAAAAACTTTAGAATTGAATCCCCCATTCTATTTGAATGATCATCAGTAGATCAGATTTATTAATGTGTCTTTTCAAATGATAAAACCAGTTCCTCTACATCAGAGTTTAACTTTGATCTTGTAAGAGCACTTTTAAACAGTAATTGAATGTGTTTCACAAATTCAAAATTTGTAATGAATCTCTTTAAAAAAAAATTTAAAAAATAAAATATATATATATACTGTATATATATATATATATATATATATATCTATATATATATATACTGTATATATATATATATATATATATATCTATATATATATATAGTTCTTCTCACAGTGCATTGTAGTGGCAGTAGACTTGTCTTATAGGGAAGCAATGGTATATCTGCCTTATAAATGTGAAGAATTGCTCATTCTGAATTCAAGACTACACAATTAAACAAAAAATACTGTACAGAAACAATCAACCATTAGATTGACAGTAAGCATGGTGTTTCGCAGCATGCTTTGGGAAGTGTCTTTATTGAAATATATAACAATTACACAGTGGGTGATGGTACAATGGATAGCATTAAATATGAGTTTAGCCAAAGCAGCACAATTACACATCATAATCATCCAGTAATGGGACCAAACTGTTAAGAGTCTAAAATAAAAAGATTTTTTGTAGACTTGTATTGTGTTACACACATAAGAATAACAGACTGACGGGCCTATATAAAAAGCATATTTTAGACTGTCCTTGGTTAAATTGTCTCAATAAAGGGTTTTGTTTCACTATTACTAATATTTCCTGTGTTCTTGAAATTAGGATTTTGACTTTTGGCATACGGTTTTGATGTGAAATGTGTTGCTTTGGACGAGTCTTTGACAACAACTGTTAATGTATATTTGATGAAATAATGGATACAACTTGGAGAATAGTAAAAAAGTAAATGTTTAGATTGTTGTAAAAATAATTATCTGTTGCACTATATGTGTGTGCCCTGCTGAACTTTGCTCATTGTACAGTTTAGCCCTATAGATTGACCTTTATTTGTTAAAATTACCTGGTTAGGGTTTTCAGTAGTTCTTGTCACTGAATATTTAGAGATTGTAAATTAAAAGAGACTATAATTACTTTCTTGTTCGTTTAATTTATTTAATGTGAACCCGTTTTCTATTTTTCAAAGAATTGCAATCACATACAGTATCAATATTAGCATTCTGGGCCTGGCCTGTTTGTGTGTTAGCGTCATGTTAACCACACAAGGTCATATTTTGATAATGACATTTGCTGATGAAAAAAACTGCCTTATTTAAGCAATTCTTTATATTTTATGACAAAAATAGTGGTGGGAGAGAATTACCCCAACCACTACCGCAACCAACACTTACAGTGCATTTCCTCTTTCTAAAAATAAGCATTGTATGCAATTTCTTGACTTGGTATTTTTTCACACACACAGCATTGAATAGGTTATTATAGTCAAGGTTATATTGAACCAGCAACACACGGGCTGGTTTACAATATAGACACATTAGCTCTTCAAAACACTCGACACAAGCAATGGTCTTTAAGATGATATTTAAAAGTAACAGACTGACATAGGATACATTCCTATTTAATACTTTACGTGCGTTATTCTCGAAATAATTTACGTGCGTTATTCTCGTAATAATACATTCCCTTGTACCTTTCCTATTGTGTCTACGCGTCAGCTGAAGCTATTAAGTCTTGTTCCAGATCGCAACACTCCTGTTATGAGGCTCCATGGGAAACCTGTCTCACCTGTTTTCTGCTCCTTCTCTCCCTCCCCCTGGACCATCACTGCTTACTATATGGGCTAGACGCGACAGGCCTCAGGGAAGGTTGCTCAGTGTTAATGTTTGACAAGCAGGAAGGAGGTAATTACTTGGCCGCCTTATCTCTCTTAAGCAACACAACCATATTCTTTCAGTTCTCGTTTTATTGTGGAGCTGTTTGTCTCGCCCTGTGGAAAAAGAAACGGACCGGTCTGAAGGAGGGAAACACTTTAGGAAACCATGGGTAAGTCAGTGGGACCGTACATACTTACAGACTTCTAGAACGGTGTTTACAGTTTGTTTTGTTTTTACGAGCACCAAAAACGTAGCTGGGTTTTACTGAACGCAATTGATCCTAATCTAAAGAAAGAAAAGATCTTAAAGTATCAAAAGCTAAACAATATAATCTCTCCACAATAAGCTTGGCAATTCAGAGTTCATAACTGTATGCATTGCATTGCTCTTGCTCGCTTAAAGCTCTCAGACTTAATTAAAGACTACACAACCAGTTTAAACATGCCTACATACTTCAGATGGCTAAGGCACACTGTTCCATGTGTGGACAAATCCGTGGGCCGTTATCCTTTAAAAATCTCACTTGCTTTCATCAGGCTCTGTAATAAATGACAGTAGGCTGAATTACGTGTTCTCTGATGTATGTTGGTGTCCCTGAGGCTGCGATGCCTACTTCACCTGGAATTTGTATAAAGGGAAAACACCAAGTGAAACAGCAATCTGATCTCGTATGCCCTGATAGAGCAACATGTGTTTTCAAGAAACTGTAAGAAAGGCAATAAAAAAGACCCTTGGCAAACAGAAAATATACACTATATGTACAATATATCACAAATAATTTCTCCTCGTCAGACCTTCTAGATTTGTCGATCTCAATATCCTTTTTTCCCCTTCTCCAAGTCAGTCTGAAGTCACCCCATTAAAAAACATAGCAAAAGTGGTGCTAATTTGGGTGTCAATCAAGTTTATTATCAGGTGGTTGAACCACATGCAACCAATCACACATTGTTATGATGTATAAAGGAATTTTTATAAAGGTAAAACACCAAGTGAAACAGCAATCTGATCTCGTATACCTTGATCCAGCAACGTGTGACCCTTGGCAAACAGGTAATCGCGTTGTGCTGTGATTGCACTGATGCTGTTGTTTTGTTTTGTACATGTAAAAGCCAAATGCAAGATGTTTTTTTGCCTTCATTGCAGAGGTTCTGGTGTTGTTAGACTTTGAGGGCACAATGGGAGATGAGATTTCAGTGAGGACGGGTGACGTGGTTAAAAATGTCACCCGGTCCAGCGAGGAGGGCTGGCTGGAAGGGGAGGTCCGGGGGAAGAGAGGCATCTTCCCCTCTAACTTCGTAAAGGTCTGTTCATGCTACTTTTCACGTGTGTGTGTGTGTGTCTGCACTGTAAACCCTGACATTATGTGTAACTTATAGGCCCCACATCATTTCAAATTTTATTTTGGGACAGTCCTTCTTCCTGCTGAACGTTTTTTGGCAGTTAGTTAGCAGTTAGTTAGTGGTTTGCTGTCTGACCAGGTGTAGGATGATAGGTCAAATACGATTGGTTACAATCCAGTAATGATGTCACACCTGGGGACAAATCTTGTTTTACATGACTTTCAGAAAACGACAGGCAGAGTTCCATATTTTCAAAATCAACATAACTGACCACACAACGGAAAATTACATTTTACATAAAATTAGCATTTTACATAAAATTTGCATTTTACCTAGGCGGCCTTTAAATTACTTAACTTAAAGTAACTTAAAGTAAGTTATATCTGCTTGGGGAAGGGGGAAAAACATTTTAGTGCATTTTACATTCTTGTGATTAAGCCATCCTTGTGAATACTTTTTATTTATTTCGATTTTTATCACAGTCAACTTTTACCGTGCACGGTATGTTTCGTGTCTCATACGTGTTTAACACATTTTGCTGTGATAACAGGAGGTTCCGGTCTACTTGATTGGCGAGGGCAAGAGGGAACCAAGAAGCTTAAGGAGATGTACGTTGTTTATCAAAAATACACATTTCCACACACACAGTCAGAAATTGCATTAGGATACTGTATTTCCTATGAGGAATTCTCTGGCGCTCATTTCTTGCACTTGCAAATACTGAGCTCTGACTGTCAAATACCAGCACTGCAGAGTAGTCATTGTGAAGCATACACTTTGTCAGCTAGAGCGTGTAGCAACGCAATCACAAGCTCACTTTAAATATACGTATGCTAACCACATCCTTGCCACACCAATCCTAATTACAATTTATGGAACTGCAACTGATTTACACAAACAGTCACGTATGTTTGGACCATGAAGGGGGTTTCCTGTGCTTTGCAGTCTTAGCAACATCGTGGTGTTTACTAGTCCTTCGATCTGGTTAAAGGCAATATTCATAAGCTTCTTTCCCCAAATAACGATGACGATTGATATTGAGTAGTACGTGAGTTTTTAATGTGGCTGGTGATGGTTTTGTCTCTTCAGCGAAGATGGCGAAACCACAAAGGAAATGTGAGGTGGCTTTTGCCTACAAACCACTGAATGAGGATGAACTGGAGCTGGTTGTTGGAGAGACCATTGAACTGATCAAAGAGGTATGTGTTAAGTACTTATTGCTTGTTTCAACATTCGCTGGCTCTAAAAAAAAAAAACTGCTGCAGTAGCCCAGTGTATGCCCGGCTGTAAGGACAGCTGGTTGCACGTCTGGGTGCGCTAATGTGAATGAAACCTATAGTACCTCCCAGACTGGGCTGCTTCCAAACATGAAAGATTGTAGGCGAAGGAGTGTGAATCAGACTTAAAGAAAGAGACCAAATGTGAACATAACCAATGTTTGTATAGGCAGTTGCTTGTCGCTTGGCTGAAAATGTACATTTTCTGTGTGTTGGTGATGTACCACAATTCTTCATGGATAAATGGTTAGATATAAATGACTACAGTGGCACACAAACGCCAATGCAACCTTTCACTATCATCTCTTGTCTCCTACAGATTGAAGATGGATGGTGGATGGGTCTCAAGGGCAGTAAAATTGGAGCTTTTCCATCAAACTTTGTCAAAGAAATCTTTGTGCCTCTTAAAGGTGGGTCAACACTGATCTCCTGTATACTCGGGAAATTATTACTTGATGTGAGAATCTAGACATTGAACAGATCTAAAGTAATTATTCTTTTACAGATGGAAAGCTCAATGAAGGCAAGACTAGACCAAAACTCACAGATGCAACGTTCAGCAAAGAGGTATGAAGAACACAGAGATATATTTTCCCTCACTGCAGGTCCACCATAAAACATAAGATAAGATACTGCAAGATAGGATAATGATAAAACAATGTATAATCCTATCCGTTGACTGGCTATGTTTTATTCTTGTCTAGACAAAGGCACCTCAAAAAGCAAGTGTCAGAAACAAAGCAAAGAACGGTAAGCTAACCTTCAGGTCACACCGCCACCACATCTAATATCCCTGGGAGATTTCTTTATTTAGCAATAGATTTCAATGTCGTCACAAACCAGAAACCAGTTTTCCACTGGAAGTTATTTTTGGACAGTGTAGGTAATTCAACAGGTTTCTATATCGTACATTAATGGAATGTGCCAATGAGTAATTCTCATGCATTTATCTACAGTAAATACTTTGTGGGCGAGGCTGCAGTAAGTTACTTAATACTACTTGGCCCGACATCTTAGGTCAAAGCGACACATCCCGTCAGGAAACGTAATCTCAGTTAATCACAAACCTTTTTGGCGATAAGGTGTCTTGTTGGCTCTGCTTTTCCCACATGAGGATGACTTGCAGTTTACTGCTAGCCTGTGACCTGCTTCTCAAACCGCAGAGGCGGCAATGGCAACATCAGGATGGTTTTAAGCAGGCTAGGTCACAGCACCTTTGTTGTATAATGTCAGTTAGGACAGTATGATGGAGCTGTGACAAACTACTGGGCTATTAACTAACCATGCTCTTCTCTCACGGTCCCTCCTCAGTGAATGAATGTTGCCAGGTCATGTTTGACTACACAGCCTTAACCAATGATGAACTGACTCTTAAGAAAGGAGACATTATCACGATTATCAGCAAGGTTTGGTTCTCTGCTGCTATTTTACTGCTTGCATGATTCAAAGAGTCATGTCAACCCATCTGTCATATATTCAGCTACTTTGTACATGTGTACACGCTCAAATAAGGCACACATTTCTATACTTGGCGGCACACCTATGTTGCAAATGTTGCTCGACCAGTCCAACACATTGTCTTAGCACGTGAAATATGAAAACAACAAAGCAGCAAATGCCAACTGTCAAAATAAAAAAGCGTCAATGATTAAATGCTATTCACTGTTACCCACAGTGTTTATCTTGACATTCTGGTGACCGCTTGTACAGTAATTTGGTTTCCCTGTGGGCACTGCAACGTTTGAGGCTCTAATTTGTTTAATTTTCTGAAGGAAGCAGAAGATGAGGGCTGGTGGGAGGGAGAGCTCAACAGTCGCCGTGGTTTCTTCCCTGACAACTTTGTCATGGTGATACCGCCAACCGATGCCCTGCAAGTAAGTGGCTGTGATTAACAGTTTCCCAGCTGTATCCGTAAGAATGGTGTTCCACACGTTCCACTAAGGTTTGACTATTGCGCTGATGCTATTTGTCCAGGGGCTTGCCAAATAATATGTTCTACTCGTTTTTACAGTTACAGCATTTAGCAGACGGTTTTATCCAAAGCGACTTATGATTACATTGTTCTATTACATGGAGCAGATAGGGGTTAGGCATCTTGCTCAAGGATGCTTACAGGTAGGCCGACTCTGGGGCTTGAACCCACGACCTTACGGCTGGGAGTCCAACACCCAGACCACTAGACTATCCTGCCCCCTACTGGCTGGGAGTCCAACACCCAGACCACTAGACTATCCTGCCCCCCACTAGACTATCCTGCCTGTCTTTGTTATTAGGGTCAAAAACACACAAAGTCCCTTTATCTGTAACTGTCTGGGATTTGACTTTCCTGTTTCTTGGGCTCACGTCCAGTCTTCTGTGTTGTTGCTTCTAAAAAGGGCAGTGACTCAGGGCAGGGCCCTAGCATGCTCTGTTATGTTACTCACATAAAAAAATTCCCTTAGTGGAAAGAAAGGGTTGAATAGAAGTTCCATTGAAGCCCAAGGAACGTGCACTGTGCTACGAGCCAACCCGTTCTTCTCTTTCTGTCCTTTTAGTCTGACGCCACGTGCCAACCGCCCGCGCGCCAAGGCACTTTCAGACGCTCAGGTAAGAGACTGGCATCCACGGCACCAACCAGACTTCACGTGCTCTGGAAGTAGCGTCGCTCGACGGTGCGGAAGAGCGGTAGCCAACAACGTTTGTGATTTCTGCTTGAGGTGTTGTTTTTTTCCCGCTGTTGTTGAGACAGACTGCTGTGTTAGCAACTTGAGAAATCGCTATGACCATGTCTGGTGGTTTAGCGATGACATGCCATGTTTGGTGTCCAATATAGAATGATCAGACGCACTCTTCCAAATGGTGTGGGACTGTCCTGCGATTTGTATATGTGTGTATAAGCTACTTACAAACCCACCGAATACATTCAGGGGTTGAAAAACACCCCCTTAAACAATGAACAACGTGCAAACATTCGACTACTTAGCTGTTGACTGTGAAAGAAAAAGAAATTGAGGTTAAAACAAGGATGTGGTTGTTAACCAGCCTTCATGTGAGGAGCTCTTGATTCTGTCGCAAGCTTTTGGACTTACTGGTTCAACAAATCCATTGGAACATTTTGGAGTTGTCTGCATGTTTAAATTCACCTGTGATCAAAATGTGCTGAATTGTTTTTGGCAATTTAAAGGGGGGAGGGGGCATTATCTGAGACTAGTTGTTTAGTTATTGTAGTTATTTAAGAAAACGTGAGATTGGTATAGTTATTTAAGAAAACATGAGATTGGTACTCTTTACTCATTCTCCAGATTTTCAACCAAAAACAATGGCACCAAAAAAATAAACGAGTCAGAATCTGTCCCAGTTTCTATGTCACAACTCGGGCTCATTCAAATGAATGCCTCCGTAATGTGCTGTCAAGTTGTGATGTGAGATGAGCCCTGGAAAAAAAATGTCCTCAAATATTTCCAAACTGTTTTTGTCAAAAAAAAACAAAAAACTTCTTAATCATATAGTCATATAAAATTGCCAAAAATATGATAATATAATCCCACACGCATACACACAATCCCTTGTGTCACGGTATTTTTACACACATTACAACTTGGAAGTAGAGAGATAGTCACAGGAAGTCTCAAACTATCTAGATGTGGGGGGGGGGGGGTTGGGTAGTGCCGGTCATGTGACATGCTTCAAGAATCTTGGAAGCCAGGGGTTGGCTAGTCTGAGGAGAGTACTGTCACAGAGATTTTCACAGCCAGCCCAGGAGGCAGCAGCATTAATCTGTGGCTTGCTGGGGAGGCAATGTTGCATAATGCTCTGTTCACACAAGGTAGGCTATTGCTGTTGTCACTTGGCTTTGTTTTGGTTACAGCTTCAGGAGGTTATTGTTTAAAGTGTCACGTCAATGGCCTGCTTTTCTAATATTGCTGTCTGTACCCTAACGTAATGTGTGTGTGTATATATAAATATATATATATATATATATGTATATTTA
>JAOEHI010052419.1:0-16773 GCA_025447815.1 Percopsis transmontana | reverse complement strand
GTCTGTGTGTGTGCCCATGGAGAGATAATGAAATAATAAGTCTTATCAGACCGGTGCAGCCTGAGTGAAAGTCTGTGCTGCGCGTCTTGTCTCTGCCGCCCCTCCTCAGCTCCTCTCTGATCCTGGAACACGCGTCTCTCAGGTTGATATTCTCTGCCACTCACGTGCCATGGGCTGCCTGATGGCGCCGGCGGAGCTCATGCGGTTTAATCCGTAGTGTGTACGCATGCTGGCAGTGGGGGAGAGTGCTGATTGATATTGGGTGGTGGTGGTGCAGAGGACTGTGTGTGTGTGTGTGTGTGTGTGTGGAGGGGGGGGGTAGATCTGTTAAAGAGGAATGTTTTTTTCATTCAAATACCCTTATGAGTTACCTCTTGCCGAGTTGTATTTTCAGGTGAACTCGGGAGGAATCTGGGAAAAATAACATGGACATTTTCTCGGTCAAATGGTCCGCTAAAATTTGTTGCTGAAAACACAAATGGCCAATGCAGTTGCAGAATATTAATTTACATTAGATCTGTGACATCTATTTGACAATTTGATGGCATTTGTTATGTCTGTGAGCCGTATGGAACACTGAGAGAAAACCAGTACTTCTGCTGCTGAACCGTGGCTCTGTCCTTTCTTGATCAATACGTGTTACAAAATAGAGAATAAAGAGAATAAAGAAGCCTGTAGCGATTCTGAAAGGCTTTTTCGGGAAAAATGTATGTGAAAGCTGGTTGACCCGCCGCACCCATTAAATCCCATTGTGGCTACGCCAGGAATATATTGTGATGTCGTCACCGTGAGACGGTTTCATTAGATGTCCTTTGCAAAGGTGTGTACTAGGCTTGGGCGATAAAACAATATTATTGTGACCCCTGGTAACAGGACAACATTACTGACATAGATCCCGCATTAATTTCGTTACGAAGACCCGTCATTATCCCGCATTCGCTTGTTTATACTCAACCAAACAGAGGTGGCCTACCTGTAAGCATCCTTGAGCAAGATGCCGAACCCCTGCCTGCTCCCTGTAATAGCACCATGTAATTGTAGGTCACTTTGGATAAAAGTGCTAAATGCCCTAATTGTAAATGTAAATGTAATAGTAATCTTGCTGCTACAGTGTCTCCTTTTACATAGCAATCTGCGTTCCTGAACCAGAGGTGTGACCAAGGAGCGTGATGTTGCACAACAGCGTTGGCGGAGAGAAGTCTATCTTTAGTCTCGCAGATTAGACGTAATGTTGTGTTGACGCTAACCGTCTTGTGGCATAGCCTACATGTGTCCTTGCAGAATTCCACTGTAGCGTAGTAGATTTGAAAGACATCTGCTATAATATAACCTTCCTTCATGAAATAATGCCGTGCTTGAGGATGCATGACGCTGGTGATGAGCTTCATCAAAATGTTTATGTATGTATGTATGCATGCGCACTCTGTGCAGATGTGGATGTACCTTTTGGGTGCGTTTGTTAACGTTTGAAAGGTCAAAATGATAGTGTGGCAGAAAGATGGAGGGAATAAGAGTGGAAGCCGAGAGAGAGAGAGAGAGAGAGACAGAGAGAGGCTTTTATTTTTATGAGGATAAGTCTTTGGACGGCGGAAGATGAAAGTGCAAAAAGTGGCCTGCACCTCATTATGGGCCATGAGCTGCTCCTCATCCTACAGATAAATAATTCACAACATGGACCTAAATGAATGAGATTTCCTTTTCCGCCGTCCGTCCTTTTTCCGGCCCTCTGTTGTCCCCTCCCACTGTGGCAGGGATGTATTTGGGGGGGGGGGGGGCAGCAAGTGTTTGGTATCAGAGCCAAAAATAAGGACAGTATGGTGTCATCCCACTAATGAACTGCGATTCTTTCATTTACCAAATTGCTAATGGGCTTCCTCTAGTTGGTGCACATCTCGTGTCTGCCCCAGTGGAAGATATGATTTGTCCTCTCTCCCTCGCTCCTTTCCTCTTTCCTTTGCCGGTCTTCGTCTCCTAGTGGCAGCAAGAGTTCCTAAAGAGGAAAGTGTGCCCATCCTTTAATGGAGAACTCGTGTATTTAACCTTTTTTGCCCACCCTCTCTCACTCTCTCATTTGCTTTCTTCTGAATCTGCATCTTTCTTCTTTCTTTGTCTTTTGTCATTTCCTTCCTGTCTTCCGTGTCTGTGTCCGTGCCTCGCCCTCCGAGGAGAACATTAAAAAGAGATGGAAGGAGATAAAAGGTTTGGATGGTGGGGGGGGGGGCGCGACCAGATGGAGGGAGGCGGCTGAGGAGGAGGTGGAGGAAGAGGAGAGACGGGAGGCAAAAGAGAGGGGGGAGGAGGAGGAAGAGGAGGAAAGAAAGGCGGCGGGCGGGGCAGAGGTGCGAGAGGGGAAGCCTAAGCGATGCTGACAGGGAAACATTTGCTCCGGAGCTGTGGAATGGTGTGAAATTGAAACGACGGAAGCATCAGCAGCCGTTATTTACAATAAATTTTAACTGCAAAACTTTGATGCCTCCCCCTTCCCCTTCCCCCTCTCCTCCTCCCCCCTCTCCCTGTTTACTCCTTTTCCCCCTTTTTTCTGTTTGTCAGCTGCCTCTAGCCCAGTTTTCTTCACTAAAACATTTATTATTCAAGTATATATATATATATCTTTTACAAAGATATATATATATATATATATATATATATATATATATATATATATATTTACATGTCAATGAACTGATTGTATACATTATATCTTATAAAAAATAAAACCTGTAAAGGCTAACCACATACCTGTTAAATAACAGATAACATATGTTGTTGAGGTGAGTGGCGAACACTGTTATCATGTGCTCCTATACACACAAATACATATCACAATATGGGGGGGAAAAAAATCCCCCTTCTCTACTCCTTTCTATGCAGTGGAGTAACCTGATGACATGATGCTGTCCTTATTCTAGGAGAATGTTGTTTGCTTGCATTAACTGGTGGTAACCGGTTCAACTGTTGATTGTACTAATTATAAGTTGTTTTGGATAAAAGTGTCTGCTAAATGCTCTAAATGTAAAATGCCAGCAAACGAAAAGAACATGCTGGGCATTTTCTGTAAGTAAGCAACACCGACCATCAAAAGGGGGTGCAAAGAGGGCGCAAAAGCCAAAGCTGTAAATAAAGAGTCTGGACAACTCAACAATAGGCACCATTTTGTTACCCAAGGTCAAACGGCTATACAATGTAATGCTATGGGGCAAGCAAAGTAAAGTGCTAGTGTCCGCTGCTGACAGGCTCATAAGTGTCTGACAACATGGTAAGGATTCCTACAGAGTTACAATACAATTGTGTCTGGTCTACTGAATGCAGTAATAATGCATAAGATAATACAATGCTTCAATATGATTCCCACATGTATGTCATGCAGTGTGTGAAGGAAAAAATATTAATAAAGTCTATTTAAAATTTGAATAAATTCAGACATTTTAATAATTTAACATAATTACCATCGGCACATTAACAGTTGCAATTAGTAACACGTTTCACGGTTGGATATACTGTGTCAGGAACCATCTTTCAGAAATGATGAACACATGACTGAAGTTCAGGCCGAACGATGTCATTTTTCTGAAGCTCTGTGATTTCAGAACAGAGTGATGACAGGTGACAGTATAAACACTTGTACATTGAACGGGCGTTCAGTAAAATGAAGTCCTTGTACTCGTTCACATCTTTGGATCTACATTCAAACTCTGCCCTCAATTCTTCCAATACCTGCACAAATGAATTGCAGTTGAAATGTTTCCACAGCTCAGGATCTTTGCTGTGATTTCTTTGTGAGTTTTGGAAAGTGCACAAACTCTCAGATATATGAACTGATATACGCACTGAATCTCCAACTGCAGTTGTAGTCTGGGTTTTCCAACTCTTCCTCCCTCCCTCCCTTTGCTGTCAACAAATTCCCGAATCTGAAGAAGGAGGATCAAAAATCTCTCCAGGACTCTGCTACACGACAATAATCTCACCTCGCTGTGCAAGAAACAAGTCGCCGTAATTGGTCTCATCCAGCAGTGCTCTAACCTGTCTGTGATTCAGTGCTCTTGATACAATGAATTGACCACCTTGACAACCAGCTTCATCACACTTTTGCATTTCAGAGTTTTTTTAGTTAAGCTACAAGTGCCTCCTGGTGTATAATGCAATGAAAAGTGGCAAAATCTGGTATTTTTTGTTTTGGAAAACTAATTTAAAACCATTGGATTTGACAGTGTGATGTGAAGTTTTTTTCTTTGTTGTCGGGGGCAACACTGAAGGCCACGACGGGCCTTTCAATGAAGAAGACTACTCTAGACTGATTTTCTCTCTCTCTCTCTCTCTCTCTCTCTCTCTCTCTCTCTCTCTCTCTCTCTCTTCACCAACACCAAACCCCCATCATGCACCTCGCCTCCCCCCGTTACACGCTGAGCGTCGTGTCCAGACGTGACAGTTGACGTCCAAGCTTGGCTTCCTCACCGCAGGCCTGCTTCATCCTCAGCCTCCCTCCCCTCACACACACACACACACACACACATTCTCCCATGCTTGTCCCATCGCAGCAGCGCCCTAAGCCGCTGTGACAGGCACCCAGGTTGTCAGCCAGTCAAAGAGCAGAATTAATTTGTTTAATTTCGCAGCATTTCATTTAGCCAGCGCGCCGGCCAAGGCGCAGGGTGTCAAAATATCCAATACATTTTGCACGCGTGCTAGCGGTGAAGGCTGTGGCTAACAGCAGGCGGCGGCACGGGGCCGACCCGCGTAGAGAGCGAGGGTGAGGACGCATTAGCACCTTTCATAGAGTTAATGTATTTATATTGCGGTGTAATGAAGTGTTTCTAATAAAGAAAAGGAAAAAAAGGGCAATTTCTCAAATCATTTTTAGCCAACTTATTATACAAGTCCATTTTGGCTCCTGGGACCTTGCGATAACACTTCCCACGGAACTGTTGGAGGGGAAATGGGAAGTGACATAAACTTTAGTGCTGTGACCCCTTCTGGGCTTGTCGGCTTTTAAAGGATCTCCCAGAAGCCTTGATGGAAATATTAATTACTGTGGACCCCTTTCAGCGTGTGAAATCACACGGGCACGCACACACACACACACACACACTGTAGGCTCGCACACAAACACACGTGCATCTCGTTAGCGGCGTTTACTCTATATATGTTAAATCAGAAGGCGTATACAGTATCATGGTGTTTGTTAAGGTAAAATGTATGCTGGCGTGCAATGTATGCAAGGCTCTTAAAGAATCCACTAAATGTATTGTGCACACATACGCACAAACACTCAAACAAAGAGATGGAATCTCTCGAGCCCAAGAGTTTTATAGCACTTCATCAATAATAACCTGTGATTTGGTCTCCATGATCACTGTAATGTTGTCCTATCAAACCCATTTCACATTGTGCGGTTTTCTTTTCTGTTGTCTGTCCTCGCAGGGCGCCAATTCAGAGGCAAAGACACAGTCCTTTGAACTACCATCTTGCAAGCTGATTTATCCCATGTTTGACTTGTAGAAAGAATTGCCACTTTTTTATGAGTGATTTTTGATTTACCGCTCCTCAGCAAATGTAGAATGGAATGAAATATTCATGATGTTTGTCATGTGCTGCTGCACCCTATTTGGCAACAGACACCCTGCTATTCTCATCGGTAAGGTACTTTTCTCTGTAACACCCCCTAGGCGCTCACCCAGAGATAATGTTTTGGGCAGATCAGAAGAGACGGGCCTGGTGAATAGCAAAGCAGAGGTGTGAAAAACTAATGAGTAGAATGGCCTTCAACCACCACTAAAACAACAGCTGTTAAACTTTGATCAATTTCCCCGTACTTAGAATGGCCCTAACGCAACTCCAGAGAGCCATTCTGGATGCAATATCCAATCTTCCCCAGGAATTGATGTACTATTTCCAGAAACAGACAGTGCAGTCGCAGCTATCCATTAAGGATAATGACACATTATGTGTAATAAAGTGTCATAAATGGGAGCCATACCCATGTTATAGGGACCTTTTCTCTCTTGTTTGTGGGGAAGGAATTGTGGGACTCAGCAATAGCAATGCACAGTTCTCTCAGCTCTGGGCTGCACTGATATGGCTTGTTGTAATTTATAGTGATTCAACTGTAATTCAAGATCCAGGCTGACTGTAAAACAGACCAGTCGTTTATGAAACCAGGGAGGATGAGCATTCTGTCATTCAGCAACACTTCATATTTAAACTATATGACATCCTTCAGGCACATCAAATATACATAAACATGAGTCTAAAAGAATTCCATATCAGCTTCAGTACAACGTATATTACTTTACTTGTACCAGGGACAATTCATTGCCTCTATGATTCATAGACTCCTTAGGGTAAAGTTAACATGCAATATAAATTGCAGTCTTTTCTATTAGTTATACCAGGCCACAAAATCACATATCAGCAGGCATTAAATTTGTGTTAATCCAGGCTCCTTTTTTTGTATTAATATTGATGTGTTCATAAAAGCCTAGCTTCTGATTAGGGAGACCTCTGTGCCTTTGATACAAGGCTGTAGGGATTTCTAAAAAATGCATGAAACATAAAAGTAATATGCAAAGTTTATTAACTCTAAATACCCCAGCAGCCAGGCACTATGGTATTACACATTGCTAATTAAGAAAGAACACACTTCAAAATCCCGGTGGAAAGCATGGGTCCATTCACAACCTTTGTATTATTAGTGTCCTTGCCCACCTTAGAACATTACAGTACTGTAGTATACTGTACTGTAGGATGTGAGAAACTAGACAACTCTGGTTTAAACTTAAATAAAGTCATGATAAACTAGGTGTACTAGGTTTGGGTATCGAAACTCTGTACTTTTAAGGGTGCCAACCGAATTATGTCGGTGCCAAATTTTGGTATGCATCTGGGTGAGAGAGTAGAGAGAAAGAGAGAGTGAGACTACGTCAGCTTGTTCAATGTTCAACCCACACGCAAAGCTGGCCATGGCAACACGTCTAACCTGAGGAAACCGATATTGGTTCAAATGTGTATGGTACCCAACCCTAATGGTATTGTTACAGTTAGCATTCCTTCTTAAAGGCTTTCCTGTGGTCATTAATAGAATGAAGGAAGACAAAGGTGTTACTTCGCTGACAGGCTGGAACTAGCAGCTCTCTAAAAGCGCTGCACTCGCTCGATGCAGGGAGCTAATGCGTTTGACCCCCGTTTCCCAAAGGAAGTGCTTCCTGCCGTGTGCAAACGGATGAATTCAGAGTGTTTATAAAAGCACCTCATCAGTCACACAATTTTTTTCCTTCTGTTCTTATGACTCTTTGCGCACTTTGCCACTATGCCTTCCTGAAACAGTGATGCTATACACTCATACAGTAACCTCCCTATGCTGTCAGGAGGATGAGGAATAAAGATGAGACTTTAAACCTTGTGCTAAAGAGCAAAACACCCAACATTCTACATGCACATTTCTCAATGTGAATACCCTTTTTGAGAAGGGTATGCGCATGTCTTTCCATTGCTCTGCCCCCTAGTGGCCAAATAATACACACTACTCCTTAAAGATTATCTTTTTAGCACTCCCACTGGCCAGTGCCTACAGTGGTTTTTATTCATATAAACGCCTTCTCTCTTAATCTATAGTATGTGTTTTGCACCCGACAGCTAGTTGTCCTCTATCTGGTTCCTTTCTGAGAGTCACAGATGCCTAGGTTTATTCTTAGCACCGGCTTGCGTACTGACAACACAAGTTCACAAAATGGTAACTCCCTGCAAAAGTCAACATAAGCTGAGGCTAAACCTTTTCTCTTCTTCTCCCCTTCTCTCTTTCTCGGTCTCCCTCTCTCCTTCCCTCTGAACCTCTCTATCTCTATAGTCAGATATTATCTATTTGCCTCATTTTCATACATATTACATGTTCGCTATTCTTATCCATTGCTTCACGCCATTATCGCTCCTTTCTCTCTGCGTGCAGCGCTTTTATGATACAGCCGCTGGCGTTATGCTTTGTCATCCTCACTACAGAGAACCATTTAAAGGTCCACTAAGCAGATTTCCCATGAAAATAGTGTTGGATTGTATAGTGACACCTAGATGCAGCTGTGCCAATACTAACTACTGGTAAACATGGCAACCTCCGTCGCAGGGGTGGCGCGCGGCATGCCGTAAATGATCTTTTAGTCAATATCACGAGTGGTTTAAAACATACAATAGATCATATTTATTAATTTTTATGTAGTCTATAGCAAAACCTTTTTTTAAATGGACCTTTCAGTAGTTTTTCCTAGCATGTGTTTTTTTGCTAGACACTACTACTCTTGCACATACAAACACAGTCACACACAGATGTGTCCGATAGTCGTGGGTATAGGCTATGCCCTGTACCCCGAGATGTTCCCACCTCTATTTTACCTTGTTGTCACCACGGCGATGAGGGTCGGTGCTTGGGTTAAATGACTAGGCTTGAAAAAAAAATAATCATGTCCAAGGAGCGAGTCACCCTGTAACTGGCACTGCTAAGAGGAGCACACTGAATCACTGAATGCACTGGCCTCAATCTCACACACACACGCACACACACACACACACACACACACACACATACGCAGATACACACACGCACTTACCCAAAGGAAGAGAAAAGGGGCACACCTGAAAGATAGGCATACACAAATCCGTTGATGGATAGACAAAATTATACACATGCACACTCAAGCGCACACAAGCACGCACACACACACACACACACGCGCCCCAGGTAAGTGAGCGTATTCCCCTGTGGCGGTGGCTGAGAGGCTGCTCGGTGATCAGTGAAATGGAGTGGCAGAGCCTTATTCTCTGGTCTCCCCACTGCTGCAACAGAGACACCTTCTGCTCTATCAGCAGCCAGACTCTGCACCACCCAGAGGAACACTCAGCCTTTTGGTTCGGGAAAGGGCTTCTGGTTCTCGTATAGCATTCGAGCACATGCAAAAGGGTAACATACAATGCTAAATGCAAACGCACAACAAAATTTGGGGGCCAGGGGGGCATTACTTTACACCATGTATGTTAAAAAAGTGTAGGAGGATTCAGTCAGGAGCTTCTTAAGTTGCCTAAGTGAACCCTAGGTGAGCAATATTTTAACCTCCCCGTTCTGGGCATTTCTATATGTGGTTTAAAGATGTAAGACCTAAGCAGAATCCCGGTTTTAAAAAGAGCTACTTCCAAATGGAGTTGTACAGCACAAATTGAAAGCACGCGATTGGATGACTCACGCGTGACCCCCCAGAGTCACATGTGTGTGTGGGTGGTCCGGGGACCCGTGGTTGCATCACTCTGCCCCCACCCAGTGGCCAGAATTAAATATAATTTCATAGTGGGCGTCCACTTTTTTCCAAATGCTCAGCGGAATTTGAGGTAGTTCTAACACTAGTGATGCCAGAATATGGGGGTCTGATCATTCATTTCCTCCCTGGCAGTATAGTTAAAATTCAGGCCTCAGAATGACCTCAACAACCTGAAAGTAGTCTTTTTTACAACTTTGCCATGTATGTATGTATGTATGTGTGCGTGTGTGTGCGCGTGTGTGTGTGTGTGTGCGTGAACCTTAATATAAATACTGTACATGCAGTCTGTGAATACACATATATGCGTGTGTGTGTGTGTGTGTGTGTGTTGTGTGTGTCGGTGGTGTCGCTATGTGTATCACTTTGGTCTATAGCAGAGGGAGGTGTCAGTTTGAATCTGGGGCAGAGAAGGGATGGAAAGGTCATCTCTGAAGAGAAACACACACACACACGTGCGCACGCATGGCCAGAGAGATACACTTAACAGACACGTTGAAAATAACCCACACAAAACAAGATATTTATGAGAAACTTGACTTTATTGTGAAAAGGTCAATAATTACACCAGGGATTTGCCATCACATGGCTACCTGTGTGTGTGTGTGTGTGTGTGTGTGTATGAGCCGTTGCTGTAGTGTGCTTGCATGTTTATGTTTTTTGTCTTTGTTTACCTGGGTGTATTTGGGAGTCTATCTATATGGATACATGTGGGTTTGTGTGTGTCCGTCTTTGTTCCGCTGTGTGTATTTGTGAGTACTATGTGTGTGTGTGTGGACATACGCAGAGCCGGGGAGAGTGTGTGTGTGTCAGCGTGTCGTGGGAGTCTTGTGAAGTTCCCCGGGGGAGCTAAAGAGACAACGCTCCTGCGTGGCGCGGAAGGGAAGAGGAGGAGGATAGCAGGAGGAAGCCAGTCGAGAGAGTTCAGTGTGAATTTCCTTAAAGTGCTCCATTTGGTGAGTCATTACTTTCGCTAAAGCCGCAAAGAGCATTTTGTTCCCCAAAGGACTCCCCCCCTCCCGCCTTAACCCTCCCCGCTGCTCCCCTGCGTCTCCTCCTCACACAATCTCTTCTCCAGCGTGCCACTGAGTTTTCTTTATCAGTGTTTGTTTTTCCGATGACTTTTCTTATTCGGAGCTTGGGGAGGGACTGTGATCTTTTAAGATTTACCCATACTTTGAGTATATTACTCATACATAATGCATTGTAAAAAAAAATAAAATAAAGAAATAAAAATAAAAAAAGGGAATGGAACAAGCAAATGCTCTGTGCTCAGCACATTATCTTGTGCTCCTCTTGCGTATATTCATCGTCTTGGGCGAGGACTGCTGATCCAAGCTGATAGATAGTGTGTGTGTGTATGTGTGTGTGTGTGCGTGAACTAGGTAGAGAGGGATATTGCTTAGTCATGCATATCTGTTGTGACGCTGATTGTGTCCCCACCGCGGGACCTAGCCACAGCCATACCATCAGCTCAGTGTGATAGATACAAACAGTGAGAGAACAGACCATCCTGTCACCACAAATAAACATCTGTGGGGCCACCTTGAGGACAGCGGAGGTGTTCTCCTGCACACAGATAATATACACACACACACACACACACACACATGCACACACACACACACACACACACACACACATATATACACCTGTGGGCGTTTCTCAAAGTCAAGGATGCTTCCTTGGTAGGACGGGTCTTTCCAAGTTGGGTCCTTCAGAGGCTAGGCAAGACTCCTTCGTAGCATTCATGGCGGTAAGCGGGGACGGCGGTAAGCGGCCACAACAGCAGCGCAGTTGTAAAAGGGTGAATGAATGAATAAATGATCAGTAGGAGTGGTGGGGGCTGTCTTCAATTACGGCCAGTCAAATCAGCTCCTCTCATTCCCTTTAACAGCAGCGCGCGCTCTTTGTCTCGTGACGTGCCAATTTCGTAATAGGCGGGGAAAGTCAAACTGTGAAACTGTCAAATATGATGTCCTTGTTCGGGAGGTGCACAATCGCCAAGTGCGCAAATATGGCACCTCAAACAAACCACCATGATACAATACACGTGCATATTTTTGGTTTTGTGATTAAAAAGGTTTAAGGACAGTAGTCAAAGTCCTCTGCTGCCGACTCGAAATCAAACATGTCCAACGTGTCTTTGCAGCTTACAATGCGCTCCGGGTCACTCTCTCCTCGCCCAGATGACTTTGCAGCTCTGTCTTAATTAGATTCTGCAGAGAGAAGCGCCTCTCTGCTGGCACGCTTGGCACGGGATATTTGAGCCGGTGTAGTCCCGTCGGGGTACAGCTTGCTGAACTCATAAATAAGCACTTTGCAAGCTGTTGCAAAAGTTAAACCCCCATAACCGCGAAGCGCCGTCATTACTGTCACTACATCTCGTCGTGCGCGCTTGGCATCAATGAGTGCGTCTGCCTTCGTTATTGCTACATTTTGCATGAGCATTATTCCCGGACATTTTGACCGGCAAGTTTTGAAGTTGATTTGTGTACGTTTTTTTTATAAAGTTTACCAGGCAAAAAACGGTAATTACCGGCTAACCTTGATACACACATGTAAGCTTCTCAGCCTCCTTCCGACCCGTGCGGTCGCTCGGAAGGTTACTTTCCTCTCCCGCATGTTATTTCGATCTGCAGAAACAACCGCCCTCGCTCCCTCTGGAGATGGAGATAAGCAGATTGGTTTGTTTTATGGAGACAACAAAAGGAGCCCTGCTCCCTGAAAGTTTTTTTTTTTTTTTTTTTAAATGGCACCAACGGCCGTGGTGGAGAATAGGCCACGCTTGCCGAAACCTCTAACAGCCACCTCTCAAAGCCAGCAAATGTCAGCTTCCCATGGCGGGAACAAAGGCATGCAAATGCATCCAGGGTTCCTTTTTAATGGTCGTACGTCTGAGCCTCCAGCCAGGGTGAGTCCTCACCATTTGTGACGGCTTCACCCGCTACATCTGTTTGTCCTTCTGGGTTAGCTTTTCAGTATTTTCAGTATGTTTGACTAAAGAACGAGACATCACCGCCAATCCACCCTTGTACTTAGATGGGGTAAACATTTCAGGGATGGTTTACCTTGGCGTCAGGTATATTTATCTCTCCCCTGCCTCTCTCATCGAGCAACAAGACCACCAGACAATGACTGCGGATCCACCAGGCCCCCCCCAGTATGCTAATGAGAATTGATCTGGACGGGGATATTAAAAGCTGAGGTGATTGCTCTGACGGGGCTCGGCGTGAGGCTGATGGGGAGCATGATAAATATTAATGGTGAAGGCCCATCGGAGATGGCACACCACTGACGAGACCCATGATTACCTGCTGAGCACTGCGCACAGCAACCTTCTCCGCTGATTGGAAGAGCGCTGTCAGGCTCGCTCAGATACATAGTGTGTGTGTGTGTGTGTGTGGGGGGGGACGTGACAACGCACACACACACTGACACGTGCGCGGCCGCGAGGAACCCTAATTGAAAACATAAACAGCGGTGTTGATGTGTGCGGTGACGGGGTTGATTAGGCAGCGGTGTCCCTACAGGGCCCCGCTCTATTAGGGATTTAATGGAAGATGTTCAACCGAACAGGAGATATTGGACGGACACACACACACACACACACACACACACACACACACACACACACACACATGCGCGCGTGCCCACGCACGGGACACAAGAGCTCTCCAACTTTCTGGCAGTAGCTTGATAAGCCCTCTCAATCCAACCCCAATATACATAATTAATGAGGAGACATTAACGGGGAGAAAATGCGAACGTGAAGAATTTATTTGATTAAAATAACCGGGTACTGGGTGAATTTCTGAAGCTCCGAAGTCGTGTGCCCTCCCAAACCGCCTGCTGGAGTGTAGAGAAATAGGTCCCCTACCATGCCGGAGATAAAAGACTACATCTTGATCTTTGCTCGACACAAATATGTTGTCCATCATGCGCCACACAGCTTTTTGAGCACATTATCTCCGTCATTGCCCAATCTCTCGCTACGCGAGAAATGCACTTAAATACACGGGCATACACACACACACGCGCGCACACACACACACACCCCCTTATCACGAGGAGACACAGAGTTTCTCATCGACTGCAAACGGGTGGTGAGTATATAACGTCTTCTAACATGACCTCGTTCACCTCTGGACGCACACTCCTTCGTTCGCTTTTGAAGAGCGGCATTGGCTAAGCGAGGCACGTCTGTATTGATGCATGTAGTTGGCAGTCTGCAGGTGAGACCCGCAGAACATCCAGGGCCATGGAGAAAATCAATGGTTCCCATCTCTTGCCTGCTCAGAACCAAACCGAGGGCAGGAGATGGGGCCCTGTATACGACTTCATTATTGTCTCTGTCTGAATTATTAGCCCAGGTACATAATTCACTCCAGGCGTCGGCCAGGTGTTACTGCGCGAAGTTAACTTTGCCATTAACCACAGAATGTGGGTGAGGCTAAAAACAATGTCTAGCTCTGATCAGTTGCTGTAGCTAAGTCAGTGTTAGCACAAGAGAGAGCTGGGGCTTGGATAACTGGACTGGAATGAGGTATTGGGTTATATGTTTATACCCCAGCATCCCAACACCCGCTTAAAACTTTGGGACCTGTTTTTTTAAATCCAAAATTTTTAGACACTTATAGGCACGTTAGAAGTATGTTACTGAGAAATTATAAAAGTGAATCATGGGTAAAAATATAGGTCCTGATGGACGTCAGTGAGGATTTTATTTCATTGAGGTAAGCAACCTACAGAGTTGACAGTTTAACAGAGGTTTAATACCACACTAAAGCATAACCAGACACTTAAATCAAAAATAGGAACAGCACACATAGTTTTCCGTGTGCTCAAACACCTGGGATACTCCTTAGTTATTATCTCCAGTTTTCTGGGTGCGGTGTTGCCGGTGGTTGAGGTGTAAGAGGATGTATGTGTCTGTTGGCCTCCAGCTGTCAGCCCTGGCCCGCTCTAATGAGGAGAGGCAAGGCTAATTGAATCCTAAACACCTTCTCCGTCTGCTCATCTCTCCCTTTCGTTCACTTCCCGTCCAGATCCCTGCACCTGCACGGCTGCTCTGCTTTGAAACGCAGCCGTTTGCTTCAGCGCCGTATTATCTGCCTTTATTCTCAGTCCACACGTTTCCCCTCTTCCTTCTCTCTCTCTCTCTCTCTCTCTCTCTCTTCCTCTATCCCTCTCTCATCGGTCTTATTTCTAACGGTTCTGTCTCTTCAAGGGCTCCGGACTTAATTGTTGTTATCTTATTACCATTTTAAGGGTCCGTTAGCATTGACTGGTTGACGAAAATGTATCTATGAGTCTATATTTAAGTGCACCCCCACAAAGCTGAGACCAGCACCAACGGATGTAAGCACAGCTACTATCATTCAGTTTATTCTCTTTGGTACATTTACAGAAAGGTTTGGCTTTCGCTGGATTGTTGAAAAGCTATTAAGGTTACGATCTCAATCTTTGCACGGCTTGCCTCGACTGGCTTAACGTAAAGGTTAAACTACAAAATGAAATAAAATAATTACTTTTTCAATAAAATAAACAATTCTAATTAGTTAAGAAACATAAAAAGTGCATTCTAGCTCTCTTAAATTAGATTATTTTTATAATTTTAGGTCTTTAAAGGTGCTGTGTGTAGGATTTTAGGGCTATACATTTAGTGTAATCTTCTAGAAATGCCTTAGACATCCTTCAGCTATCAGAGTCAAATGCTCTGTAAGTATATCTTCTCTGGTTGATAGCGGGTGCCTCTGTATAAGCAAGATAAACTGCATTACCTTTATACAGTATATATTAGCATCATCATTAGCCAAGCAAACAAGTGGCAGCAGCAGTCACTAGAGCGTTAAACTTCTCAGTACTTAATTTTTTAGCAATAGTTCACCATGTGCCGTCTGATTCTCTCTGGTTGGAGGCGTTTTACATCAGGTCTAGTGTTTAGAATCAATGAAAAGCTCTCTGGTCTTGATGGCACATGGTTGAGAACCGATAGCATCGTGGACAAGGGCATTTCTAGTGGACTGTGGGTCAACAGTTAAGCGAGTAAAGGGCTTCAGTCTGCCCCAAACTCTGGGTTCTTTGACGTTAATGGCCCATGATGCTATGATGGACAGAAGCATGTTCGGGGATAAATCATTCAGAGGTCATTGGTGAAGCTGTCACTCACCACACGGGACGGCTGTCAGTCTGGCTTCCCCCCACCTTTCCCCCAGTCTTATTCTCCCGCTATCTTTGTGATTTTTTTTCTTTCTGTCCGTGTTACTCTCTCTGTGTCTCTGTCTTCTTTAATCTCTGTTTCTGTCTGACTGCTGTCACGTTTTACCTGCACTCTCTCTCTATTCATCCCTCTTATGTTATTCACTTCTAGGTTCTCACCATCTTCCCTAAAACTTCTCCTGCCATAGAGCAACAATGAGTCCAGTTTCTTTTGCCTTCGCTTGTCTCGCTCTAAAGAAAGTCCCCCATTAAAATTAAATAACAAAGTTTTAGAAAACTGCAAGTGGTTCTGTAATGTGTTTGAGAACACATTGTTTCCTCGCTCTCTGACTGGTATAAAACTATTTTTTAAGGCGGGTTACCTCTAGAGGCTGGAGGTCACAGTGTCAGATGTAATAGGAACATTTGATTTCCTTAAGTGCCGTCTCTACTGTGTCCACTGAGGAAACAACAGCTGTTTTGATATATTAAGATTAATTATTAACAAAGGACTTGGTGGTGCATTGTTGTTGACTGAAATGTAAACACACACACACACATACACACACACCATACCCACCCAATTTCCCATAACAAACACATCTTATAAAAGATTTCCAGTAATTACGGCTGTCACATGTTCCTATTCTCTATATTTTCTGCCTGCTGTTGTAGGTTTAAGTGGCTGTTCGGTGGAACAAGACAAGCAGCGCTCCGTAATGAAGTGTTTAATATTTGATGCCATTGGATTTCACAGCTAATAAAAGCCGCGTGCATTCCTCCATTAGTCCTCTGACCAGACTTTAGAGTAGCGCTTGCATGGCTGCACAGTGTAAATCACAATCTGTGCACTGGCAGCTTACAGGGCAACACACAAAAAAACAAAAAGTCATGATAGAGTCACAATGTACTCTGTGCCACAATCACCGATTCTGAATTATTCACGCCTGCACATTATGTTGTTAAGGTTTTGGTGAATGGCTTTTGGCCCTGAGCAGAGGTTCCGAAACCGTGTCGGTAGTGTGTGTGTATTGTGTGTTGTCATCACGTGCGTGTAAAGCTCAGTAAATGTCCCATGTGACATTTTCTACGCTGTCCACGTTTAATTACTACAACATGCACATCTAAGTAAACAACAAGAAAATGATTGACTAATCATAAACTTGAGTGCTACATGTACACAGTGATGGCTTTTAGTTAGCTTTTGCAACCTGGGGGGGGGGGGGGGGGGGGGGGGGGGGGGGGGGGGGGGGGGGGGGGGGGGGGGGGGGGGGGGGGGGGG